>OX596205.1:18137284-18338299 GCA_951394215.1 Glyphodes perspectalis | reverse complement strand
GTATTAAATTTATAGGCCCCACGGTTTGGTAGCGCCGCGAGCGGTCCGGCCACTATCTTGCCCTTCGCTATGTTTTTCTGTGACATTCTTTTTTTACTTTACACGTTGCCGTGCCGTCGGTGAAACTCGATCGATACTCGTTTCGGATACGTTTGTCTCACGTGTGAATGGTAATGATAAATAATAATGACACCATGTACTTATTTGTAAATATTAAATATAATAAAGTTGTGATTACGCATTTAGCGGAACTCGAGTTAACAAAGAATATTTGGACATAATAAAGTTTATGTTTTCAACAAAATTTATTTGTTTCATTTAATACTGGTACACGAGCGGGCGGCGCGATGTCGCCGACGGACGGACATTTGCATATTTTATTTTTGCTCAAATCAAATGTTCAGCAAATTATGTCGCAGTAAATCTCGCGACTAGTTTCACATTGTAAGGCGATGTTATGATTTACGATCGAGCCGCTGAGTAGTTGCTATTCACCGATAAAGATGGACACTCAAAATGCTAAGGTCACAAACGTTAATATTTGATAAGAAACGAATATACAAAGTGCAAGATGTTCCACAAAGGATAAATATATAAATAAGGGATACAAGTTTCCCATGCTTATAGAGTTTTTCATGGGTTTTCATGGAATCTTAGCTTAATAGTGTAAATAAAACTAAGGTCCCATGATAACATACCACTAATAAATATGTCATATTCTACTTTGAATATTAAGTTATAAAAAATATTTTGGAGCACAATACAGCCACATATTGTTATGTCTCATAAGCACACCTCCCAGAATAGGCTATAAAATTAAGGCAGATTCTAATAACAGTAGTATTATTGTTTAAAACTAGAAATTAACATGTTAGATACAGCGGCTTCATTTCCAAATACTGTGCGATCAATGTCTACAGTGAACAATATCATAAATTTATTGGTGAGCTTTTATGCACACGAATTGTTATTTAATCTTGATCATTTCTTAATTAATATAGCAGTATGCATCTCAGTCAAACACGTTATTATGTATGAGGAAATAACGATCAGATTTCCCTGTTTAATCGATCAGATTATGCAAAGAGACAGACATAAATCTCGCTCTATTACGTCTGTTGTCTGCCACTTTATTCTGTTTGTTGTGGTATGTTGATGCGCCGCGCACGCGCCTGCGATGATGGAAGTATTTACAACAGTAGTTTATTGGAGCTAGATAATGAAAAGTATTTAATATAGAATAAGTTATTACTTTAATTCGTAGAAATTCCGTCTGTAGTCTACATTTTACATTTAAGTTTTAATACAAATATTAACAATGAACAAATAATAGAATGTAGTTAAAAAGAACACCATATTCATTTAATTGTAAATAGTCTATGGAAGTCTTGCATTTTGACAGTTTATCAAAACTAACTAACTGATGGTGTCAAATATATCTATTTAATCTGATTAGGTATCCGCTCATAAGATCACTTAACCTCCTCTGTGCTAACTCGATGCAAAGGATTTCCAATACATAAGAATATAACTATTCAAACATGATATACATGGTAGACCAATATCAACATTAGTCTAGTGAAATAATTTTCAAAGCCAATTTAATTTTGCTCAATAAAATTAATCGATAGGTTTTTCTATGACTTTATATGTACTTCTACATACATGTCTATATATAAATATATTATGTTCTTCGTATTTACACACACGCAGCGAGCGCTGCTAGTAATAATAATGGTGTCTTTGACGTCTTGTCTTAGTGATTAATATTAACTTAATTATGTCGTAAGGAAAATGCTGATTATAATTGTGCACACGTTGTGTCGTTGCATAACGCACAGGCTCGGTGATTATGGGCAATAAATTCGATCCGTGAGTCAGAATGCCGCCTCTATCTGTACCGCATAATAAGCTGACGGTGGTGCGCTGCATTCCTGGTAGCGTTGGAACATATACAATATATGTTACATAGCATGTCCTTACTATATGACTGACTCATCAGGACCGAACTTGAATCGTCCAAATTGAATTCGGAACGCCGTCTCAAGTGGCCCAGATTATAAACAAATAAATATAAATATACGACGACATCACATACATTGATCTGACTCCGAAGTAAGTAGCTTAAGCACTTGTGTTACGGATATTAGAAACAACAGTGGAATTACAAACAAATACTTAAATATTGGATATTAACACCCAGACACAGAACAAACACAAGTATTCATAACACGAATGTTTGTCCTGTGTGGGAATCAAACCCACAACTCTTGGCGCATGGGGCGGGTCACTACCGAATCGAGCTTGTCATTAAACCTATACATTGTGTAAGTTAGGTACTATATGATATATGTCTAGTTTGACAAGCTCACCCAGTCACACCTAATCCGTTACATATCTTGCTAATATTTAATAGTCGGTATGTAACCTGAATGAAGCGATATTTAAAATGATGGCTGCATGTTGAAAGAACTAAGGGAGTGAAACGAAAAAAAGTTGTTTAAGCTCTGCGAAGACAAAGTCGTTGATATAAAGCTTGTAAATGTAAATACACAGTTGATGACGGTGGTCATGCGCGGCATTCTTGGACACATTATAATGCTAAATAATTACCATGACAGTATAGTAGTGCTATTCAATCTACATTGTAAGGTGACAAATTCTTCTGTGGGCAAAAACGTTGTTATGTGGCCCACTGCTGGGATAAACCATTCATTAACCTAGGTATCACACTTACAAAACCGTTGCAGTTTAAGGCACATGTTTTTTAGTAGTTGACGTTATTTGTAGCCTTCGATAGGGGCGAAGGCTATGCAGCTATAGTTGATTAAATTGTCAACGAGTTCACAAATGTGTGGATAATTTCAAATAAGAATCACGAACGTATACGTTGATTTGCAATGAATACTTGTGAACCTAGGCCTTGAGGGAATTGGCAATAAACAGATTTTAAATTTATCGAGTGTCGTAATTGATATTGATTATGTGATCTGGATTTCTTCTTATATGTTTAGTCGCACATTAAGGTCAAGAGATGTTGGTAGGTACTTTAGCTTATAAAGTCAGCTACACATTTAAAGAATAAATAGATATATACGATCCAGTATTATGTTCAACACGTATTTCATTACAGAAATAAATTTATTAAATTGTCAGAAATGTAAATGTAACAAGTGGCCCTTAGTTTTACAACAGCGGTAAGGAGTCGCAACGCAACGCGCTTAGATGGTGTGGACAGGTTTTTGCGTCTCCAGTGATCTGTTATGAACCTACCGTGCGGCTCTAAATATCAACCGATGTACATACAGTCATGATGTTTTCCTTCACCGGGGAACAAGTGACATTTTACATACCTACGGAACATAACTAGCCGCCTAGGAGTTGACCGTTTTATCGGCACATAAACGTGTTTACTTCTATACTAGAGAACTACAAGACACTCTTGTATATGCAAGTTATATCAATTGAAGTTTATTAAATTCGAAATAGTTATATGTTTTTCGTTTTACAGAATAATTTTAAAAGTTATTTGTTTTAAAACAAAAATGTATCTTGTTCTAAATGTAGGCAATTCTCATGACATTTTTTATTGAAAACAGTGAAATATTTTAAAAAAAATTATAGAGCCCTATGCGTCTGTTAAAAACAGACGCATAGGGCTCTATAATTTTTTTTTATCTTTATTATATCAATACATTAAAAATAAAAAAGCCAAAACATTGAACATATTACGGCTATTACTGCTGACAATTATGTTGTCATAGGTTGGTAATCCAGCCCACGGAATAATACATTGAATTTACCCTGTAATTAGCACACTGCGAGCCACACCGCACGCACTAAGTAGTATTAATAGATTACGCAAGCTGTTTCACATTTGTGTAGAAACAACACGAGTAGCAGGTATACTGCCGAGGATGAATACTTAAATTTCCTAATTTTAAACTAAATCTACCTGTCAATTTACTAGATTTTCTGTGAAGGTCAGTCAAGCTCCATAGAATGTTGCGTTTTGTTTTTTTTTTAGTAGTTACTATGTACAAGATATATAACCGACGCATATTGTTCGCACATAAAATTAGGCATCAAAATATGCGTCGATAATGTCTAAACTTGTCGACGCAACTTCTATTCTGCATTCATAGAATACACATGTTACCAAGCATATTTAAAAGCTGTGTTGCAAGCCATTTTAAATGCACTAAACTATTTGGGAGACACATTTGTTAGAATGTAATGAGGAGTATGTAAAATATTTCCTTATTTACGATTGAATATAGTACCCTCATGTGTACTTAGCAAGTAAAAATCAGTAAATAAAAATAAATATAATGAGTCAGATAATATGTTTCATCTGGTACAAAACTAGGACAGCCAAACGATTGCATGTGCCTATTGTACCACAGCTCCCTAGGGCATCTCTCAATATTCCCAAT
Source organism: Glyphodes perspectalis (assembly GCA_951394215.1). Lineage (NCBI taxonomy): Eukaryota > Metazoa > Arthropoda > Insecta > Lepidoptera > Crambidae > Glyphodes > Glyphodes perspectalis. The sequence goes on along the minus strand of OX596205.1, from coordinate 18,333,863 downwards.
TGATCTTGCTGAAGTAATTTTTAACTGATAACTCAGTTACTGTTGTAGCCTGATTGGCATACAATGTATAAGTCTTACAAAGTACACTGCATGAAAGTCACTGCAAATTACTTTTGGTGCAGTTGATAAGCGACATCGTTTAAATAAAGGACAGGAATAAGAAGATGAATGTAAATTCAAAACAGGCGAGCGAATTTGTATTCAAATGAATGTTTATCGTTTGTTTATCGACAGCGATTTATTACTTTATTAGCGGCCGTTTCAACTTCATTCATAGCATTGCGATATTGCGGTACGACGCAATTGTTATCATTTTTAATTCGTTGACGGCTACATCGCTGCTGCAGGGCGGTTTTCTGCCCGTGCTAAGTAACCCATTGTTATAATAGTTATTCTATCTTACTGTAGATATGGGTTTTAAGGTTTTGCAATTAGCTAGACAATTTGATTTAGTTCATCTATTGAACTACTTCATTTACTTGAATTGGGTATGTTTTGGTTCTTGGCATGCAAAAGGCATTATAAAATATAAATACTTATAATAAGATTATGTATGCGACAAGCTAGCCACTTGTCGCAATTTTTTTATATCCCATCTAACTCAGCTCAGTTTATTTTTTGCCTAAATTAAAGGGGATGTCTGCTCCTTTCACTCTGCTCCTTCGGGGATTACGGGCGAGGTGATACATAACACCTCGCCCGTAATGTATGTAAAATATAAATATACAATACTATATCAGCTATTCGAGAAACACAGTGCCAATCTAAGGACGATAATCGTTAATGAATGTGTTTAAGGTAATTGTTGTCTTTCTTCACCATGAGATGAGTGGATGAGTCATGTACTGCGTAGTACTGCAGTAGCCGGCGGGTGGCGCCGCGACGCGCAGCCAGCAGCGCGTGTTGGGCGTGATTTAAGATTTGTGTCCGCGTGGCGTCGGCGCGAGTGTGTTATGCACCTATTATGCACCGACAAGTGGCTAAAATGGCCCATTACACTTTTATAGCCCGCGGTATCGTTAATCAGGTAGAGCGCGTAAACGGCGTCTGGCCGCTAATGAGATTACAAGCAGTACGATTAGAAACAATAACACTGACTCGTTCAATATTCATTGCGATATTATATGAGAGTAATATTACAAAACTATTAGCAGGCGTTCCTACTTGTTTTATGTATGAGAAATTTTGTTATGGTACATACATACATAACATCACGCCCGTAATCCCCGAAGGGGTAGGCAGAGTCAAAGGGACAGCATGCCCCTTCAACCACATTCAGCCATAAATAAAGCCAGGCTGGGCTAGATGGAAAATTTTGAAAAAGTAGTGACAAGTGGCTAACCTGTCGCCTACACAATCACACACCCAAAACTCGATATACCATTAATCGCTTTTTACGACATGCTAGGCAAGAACCACAGTTGGCATATTCTCTTATAGATTGGCTCGTTGGTCGAGTGGTCAGAGACCCTGGCGACGAAACCAAGGGTCGAGGGTTCGAATCACAGTTTCGTGTGATGAACATGGACATTTGTACTCGAGTCATGGATGTTTATAAACGTATTAAAGTATGTCTATCCGTTCTCCTAGTATCCATAGTACAAGTATAACCTTAGTTTGGAACTAGGGAATTGGTGTGTCAGTCTGGAGCATTTATATTATTTATATTTATATCTTTTTAAGTCCCAGACCAACACGGGACAGTGGGTGGAAATATTTGTTATGGTAAATTTTCTATTACCTAGATATTTTATTATCAAACGGAGGTACCTATATTAGAATATTGTATAATGGTATGTAGTATAAACGAAGAAAGCGTTTGATATTTAGTATTTTGATTTAACTATTATTACAAATGCAAGAATATCTGAGACTGAAATGCTAAAAAGTGATATTTATTACAATGTAATAAAATTAACACAATCTAGTTTTGTAGAGTATACATAAATAGTATTATAACCTTTCATAGAAAATGACTTACCATCATGAGAATTGATAACTACTATCGTATGTGCAAGTGTGAGAAAGTATAGCAATAATGAGTGATGGAGACAATGGCGCGCGCCTGAGCGTGGTGATGTACCGGTGGCGCTGCCTGCAGTGGGCGCGAGGGGGCGCGACTGGCTATACTAACTCCTGAATTGTGGTGTGGTTGTGTGAATTTAACTAATTAATAATGCACATAGTAGAAATTTCAGATATCAAATACATTTTTAAGGAGTGTTATTCGATTCTAAGGGAGTTTCATGTGATGAAGATATTTTGATCGGTGGTTCCAACAGTGGAATTAGCTGTAGTTCTCTTTTACCAATGTACCAACTCTTTAAACCTCCAACTTAATTATGATTATATAGATAATGATTATAGAAATAAAAAAGGACAAATTCTAGCTGAGAAATTGCGAAATTAAACCTCACTATAATTAGGATTGGGTTTTTGTTTTGCGAAATGGTTTTATTTAGCGATCACTGTAAAGTGCCAGCTGTGGTTAATGCCGTCACCTAATCTGCTGTGATAAGAATGATGCCTCAGTGATAATGATTAGCACTCTGGCGACCGTCGTGGCGCAAATCAAACAGTCAATCACAGAACAAAGGCCGATGATGGCGGGCGCGGAGACGGTCGCGTGACGCCCAGACCTTGACCTGGGTCCCACGCCTCCATGGGCTGCCGCGCGTCATTGTCTACATAATTGATGTAATACCGGCACCTACTGAATCTTACTAACAACTCTTTGAGTTATCCTATTTCTGATAAGCGCAGAGATACTGTCCTTGAGGCTGACAGACTGCTAAATACCATATTGTACATGTAGATGCTGGAACGTCATCTTGGACCATTACATAGATATTGTCTTATTTAAAACAACACTACAAATTCTCCACAGGTTTTCATTACATCGTTACTGTTTCATTCATCAGTCGTGACAATAATAATGCTAATATATATTGGCCTAGACATGGCGTAGTTAATCATACATTTATACTGAATGCAAACTAATTTGACACTGTTCTCTATCGGAGTATCAGTAGCAACATTTAGCAACTTCAGCCTCTTTGGCTCGGGACTGTTGATTAGTAGGTCACATGTTAAGGTCTTTAATTTATTAATAGGCCAGTAACCGAGATTGAGGAGCAAAGGTCCGGCGACCGCCGCGACGCAATTAGACGCAATTGCTGCGCCCGCGCACGCCGCCGGCCATCGCTGCATGACCCACATCATTTACAGATATCGATATCACATTTAAAAGATCACTTGAAATTAGGTATAACTCTACCGGGACTGAACGCTCTCTACCTACGCGCTTATGTAGTATTATGCCTGAAATACGTTGCAACATGCCTAAAACGTCAACGTATAATGAAACGCAAAAGTATAATATTTAAAATTATTCAAACATATCATCACGCCCATCATTCCCAAAGAGTTAGGCAGAGTCAAAGGGGCAGCAGGCCCCTTTAACCACATTCAGCCAAAAACAAAACTGGGCTGGGTTGGATGAAAAATTGTGAAAAATTTGTGACAAGTGGCTAGCTTGTCGCCTACACAATCACATACCCAAAACCCCATATACCATTAGTCGCCTTTTACGACATGCTAGCCAAGAAACACAGTTGGCACATTCTTTTTTAACTCCCAGACCAAAATTGGACAAGCAACTTATATTTAAAATAAATAAGTGGTATTAAAGTACTAATCTTAGGGATAGTATACTATCCTATAATCTAAGGTTAGTACTTGGAGCGGTTAATAGACAAGAGGTAATGGTTGAAGATGACCTTCCCGCGGCCGGGTGTGGTGGCGATGTGTCGTAGGTGTGTGTAGCCAGACATACCCTCTACTAACTGAACTATTTCTATGATGTTTAGAACGATCATAGCAGGGAAATATACGGTAGGTATACATAGAAAAGTGCTAGAAATAAAATAAATAAATAAATTCTCCAGAGTGATACACCAATTCCCTAGTTCCAAACTAAGTTTAAGCTTGTGCTATGGATACTGGGCGAACGGATAGACAAACGTTTATAAACATCCATGCCTCGAGTACAAATGTCCATGTTTACCACACGAAACATTTGCCCCTAGCGGGAGTCAAACCCGCGACCCTTGGTTTCATGGCCAGGGTCTCAGACTACTCGACCAACGGGCCTAGTTAAAATTCCACGGAAAAAAAGAAGAACTCCGCGCCACTAACTAGACGTTGAAGCTCCTCAGGTGCTCCAACTTTACACGCAACTTACGTCACACATTGACATAATAAGTGCTCCAATTGACAGATATCCGATATCTGGTATCCTTAAGTATCTCACTCACACATGCATAAACGTGGCTTCACGCCATAGTGTGACTGCGTGGAGTTCTTCTTCTTTTACTAGTCCGTGGATGATTCTAACAAATTGGAAGTGATTACATTTAATTGAGTGATGAAACATTGATGTTGATATACATAATCTGTTCAGTCTAAAATGTAGTAAAATGGCAAAGATACCGGTTGTAAGGGTATATACGCATGGGGTGTAGGTGTAACACTTCACACCTCATTTGTTACATTTACCTACTTTAAATGTTTTTCATTATCTGTGACTTTTACTACAGTTCAACTCAGTTTAGTATATTGCTCTATATGATGCTATTAATGTTATTGTATGATTGTTAAAAAAAACTATGGGACGTAACTAAAGTAGTATTTAAACCTATTTTTGCAAGTTAGGAAATTGTATTAACTGAAATTTTATAAACTTTATCGTCGGTAATATTCATGTAAAGAAAAATAGCTACATTACCTGCGATGTGCATTAACCGACAGGTTTTATTAATTATGTAGTTACTTTTACTCATAATTTGACTGAATTTATGTGGTTAATTATAAAAATCATGAAAGTAAAGTGGTGTGTCAAATTATTAGGTTCTTAAAAAGTATTTTATTGGTAACTTATGTTATAAAGATATTATTTTTAACTTGAAAACCCTCTATAAATTTGTTCCATTTTGTTTAGTTTCCATTAGTAATTCTTTATTGAAATATTTGTATCAATGCAGTTACGTTAAACATTCACAGAATCCAATTCGTTCCTTACTTGCACTAAAGCAAAACCTAGGTAACATTATGTTTCCCGCCGCGCGCCGCTAGATGGCGCTGAATGTCGAGGAGTACCGTAGCGCCTGCCAACAACACTTTGAACTTTTATGGGAGTCTTTACTTCAGCTGTAGCATGGCTCAACATTCGAATTGATAAATAATGCAATTTATTTAATTATATATTATAATTAATTAATAACGCATTTATAAACACTTAGTTTATAAATGCGTTATTGCTTATACGTATTTTTACATACTGACGTAAAAATACATTTGATAAACTTATCGTTGTTATGTATTTAGTCATTGACGAAAGAGATCCTTTTTGCATACATGATTAGAAACTGCTGACTTAGTTTAAAATGTAGACTTTTAGCATGTCTATATTGTCTTATCGCTTAGCGACCTCATTTAATAACCAATATTTTTTCGATTTATATGTGTTGGTACTTAGTAGTTCACTATATTTTTGTAAATTACATCAATAAAATGGAATAAGAAGCATATTTAAGTTATTTATTTTAAACATTATTTGCTACTCAAACAAGGGTGGGTAAGCAAATTGGGTGACCACTGTCAGATCGTTATCTCGTTGTCCTCAGCGATAGGTAGGTGCAATACCTAGGCCAATTGTCGGAGCCGTACATTGGGTGAACACACAGACGCGCAGACGCTGCTAAATTGTGCCCCGTGCAAGTCGGCTAATTGGCGAGTATGATGTTATGATGATTGATGGGTGACCGTCTGCGCGGCTTCCTGCGATTTGCGTCTAGCCGGTAATCGGAGGCGCGCCTGCGCGGCAGCGTCTTCGCGATAGCTTCCTGCCATTTGCTCGATTGACGTTTGAGCTGGATTCACTATTCACTAATTGATTGGGTCGTGTGCTACAATCAGCGCTTGACATATTAACAGTTGTTATTGATATTCGAAACGTGATATAACCTATCACGGTAGACATATTATAAAGTAAAAATTTTGAGATCTATTCGTTTGATTTATATGCTACTTACTTGATTTTTTTAATTTATTTTTATTTTTATTTTATACCAATTAAGTTGGCAATCAAGCATACGGCCCGCCTGATGGTAAGCGGTTACCGTAGCCTATGGATGCTACCAACACCAGAGGTATCACTCGCGCATTGCCGACCCTCAATTGATTCAATGGTATATAATTTTCGGTGATCCAACAAAATCATAACAGTCGCAATTATTAATGTGATAATCTAGAAAGAGTGAGTCGAGTTGGTTGTTTAGCAAAATCTTCTCGTTTCAAAACTATAAATTAATACCTAAACAACGAAGCTCAACGTCCAGGGGATTTGCAACGAAAGGGGCTTGGCATGCTATCAGTCTAGTTGGGTTGCGCCCGAGGGCCCGCAGCAGCGCAACGCGCAACGCAACCCTCCTCGCGCCCGCGCCGCCGGACGGGTTGGCTACTTTGTTTCAGATAAAAAGTTGTCTCTGACAGCCGACGACTTGTCCTACGCACCGCGCACACTGTGACGACATACAATTTCTGGTTTTAAATACAGGTGACTGCCAAGTATCTCTAATGTCTTGTAATGTATTAAAATACAAATGTAGTAGTAGGAGGAAAAGAATATTCGCAGAGTTGATGGTAAACCGCCAAGTGATATCTTTGTCTTTGACACAACGAAAGGGTTAACGTGCCAATGACACAAAAATTCAATTCTCAAGCCGGTTATTTAAGTTTTTTTGGAGGCCTAGGTAAATAAAGACGTTGAATTTGATGTCGATTCTGTATGTGTTCAGGATGATGTCGAAATACAAGAAATACATATTAATCGCTTTAGTTATACATAGCTGTACTCTTCGAGCATAAATCGCCTAGTATGTAGCACATAGGTGACAAAAGTATGTGTATGTTAGTACATACATATTGAAGACACGCGTTACGTTCGATCATGCGCGCTGCATACCCGCCGGACTAATTACTAATTATGCGCAGACTCACGCAAGTCGCCACGCGCGGGCTCTACTTCAAGTATCGCGCCCGCCCGCGTCCCGCCACTATCAGGGGAGTATACACTACACACTATAATTTATTGCCGATATCGCTATAGGCGAACCCCCCATAATATTTTGGGCACATGACAAATAAAAAAAATAAAAGGAAATATTATTTTTTGTGTAGAGAAGAACCTTTTTCAACTTTGTTCCTACTTAATCATATGCAAGTAAAAAAATACAATAGCTTACCTAATTACCTAGTTTGTTTCTAGCACGCTAGACACAAGTGAAAGCTATACATATACCTACTTAAAATGACATATAGATAATGTGGATTGTATAACCCGGTATTTAGAGATTTCAATCATGTACAAAGAACGAGTTTTTTTTTAAAGATATTTTTTCATTATTCGTGGCCAATACCAACTGTTGTGACCAAAATTACTTAGTAAATTATATTTATGGTTTGTCCAACAGTATTACTAAATCGGTTTTCATACTAAGTTGCGGGCTAGATATTATTGATAAGCCTAGTTTCATTTTGTAATAAGCGTACTTTAAAGACTCTAACCTGCCATGGTTACGGATGTCTGTTAAATCAAAAATAATAATCTCGATGCTAATTGAAAAGTCACAAAATAAAATATTTTATACAAGCCATGAAAAATTGCGTAAAACGTGATACGTATTTAGTAAAGATGACTGCGCTGTTTCTTTATTTTGGCTTAAATAGCAACACCGTCACTTATACTATCTAGACAGCGTTTGAGATAATTAACATCCAATAATTAGTAGTGTTGGCGGTTAGAGTGAAACTTTACCAGCATATTTATCAATACTAGAGCAGCCCCGTTAACGCAATGATTCAAATTTCAAATTAAGTTGTTGATGAAACAGGTATTTGTTTCGGGTGTGGGTATTTAGGATACCTTCGAACGGATACATTTGAGGGTTAAATGTATGTGGCATCTGAGATTCATTAAATACCAAAACCATCACCCACGTACCCTCCGACTTCATACGCAATGTCGACGTCTGGATCAGCGATGGCGCGGTGCGCGCGCAGCGATGCGTCTGCGCCGCGTCGCCGCCACTCTCGATCTCGCCGTAGATCATTTACATAACGACATTGTTAGTGGATGCAAATAATCGACGTGAGGCCGACGAGCGGACTTCCTCGCTCGTAGGGGTTTACACCCCACGACTGTGTTATATTACTTAATCGATGTACATTTTTTTTTTTCTAAAAAATAAACATCTCTTTTATGCATGGACAAATTCAAAGGCAACACGCGTTTAAAAATTTAAATGTAATTACGACATCTCGATTTTTTTATTTCTTAAAGTGTCCAACGTAAGTTATTTAAGTTTGATTTTCGAAGAGCATTCTTGAATAAATTCCAAAGAGCTTAAAAATTATGACTTGGTTGAGATGATTTTATGTGTCTTTTTCCAAAATTAAGAAGTATTTTTAATAAGATTCGACATTAGTTATGAATATTATTATAATAAAACGATAACGATTTCTCGTAGTTCTATTGTGTTCATAGATAATAAATGTGAAATATACTTGCATTAAAATTTTCATAATGTTTGATACATATATTGTCAGTCATATCGTCCGATGTAAACCCCGCGTAACGGGACCGAGTACAAACTAATTGGACCGCGGGATCGATTCCCGGCCGAACAATTGAACGTTTATTTTGAGAAAATTAGCTTCGTTTAGCGGCGGGCCCCGCGTCTACAGCTAATGTGTCCGTACAGTCGCGATACATTGCATTGCATTACGCACTTCTCATGCGACTCGCCCTGTCGCAACCCATTTGATCAATCAGTCTAATCTGATCAACACACACTTTCAAAACGGATAGAGCTAAGACAATAGGGTAGTTGTCTGTCAAGGCAAATGAGTTAATTTCGCTATCAAAATATGATTGCTTCATAGATTTGGTGTAACTCAAAGAGGTCAGACCAAACTTTGGCTCATCAGCTGACTAATACACATGCATTTAGCGAAATGTCATGCTGTTATCATCATTGAAATTATTGTCCAACCATTAAACAATTTTGACTCTAGTGTGCATGAGCTTACATCCTCTGAATATATTAAAATATATGTATAATTTAATACAGGAAAAGTAAAAATAGTTTATTAATACGCACAAAGTAACAAAATAAGCCTAATTATTTGCACAAATAAAATAAATCGATTTTGTTTGAGTTTGGCGAAACATTTCGTGACCTAGTGGATGATTTTTATTGGTTAATAATTTATGAAAAAAATATATATCGGAGAATACCTATAATGGTCCTTTGAAGACATCACCGGGTTCGAACCCTGGCAAAGTCTAGGTAAAGATCACAATTTACTGCTGAAGCCTTAAATTACATGTAGCGATTATTCATTTATTATATTTTAAATTAATAATTTGCTTTTGACTGGCTCGATGGTAGATGTGGTAGTGTGAGTGAGTGAGTGAGTGAGTGAGTTGTGAGTTCGATCCCCACACAGGACAAACATTCGTATGATGAATACTTGTGTTTGTTCTGTGTCTGGGTGTTAATCTATGATATTTATATGTAATACCACTGTCGATTCTGATATCCGTAACACAAGTGCTTAAGCTACTTAGCTCGGAGTTAGATCAATGTATGTGATGTTGTTGGATATTTTATTATTATTTATTTTAAAGCTACTGGTCGTGATTTCACCACCTGCTAGATTTAAGACTGCTCAAGATGCGGAGTAGGATAAACGTTGCTTTAATTTTGAATATCACATTAAAACAACGTTCAAAAGTAAAAAAATATACTTAATATTCGTATCAAATCAAAAAGGTCAAATCACTGAACTACTATGTAGTCGTAATATAATTGGAAAAGGTTAGAAATAACATAAAATGCATTATACAATTGAAATTCATTGACCAGCAAACATTTGATATTAATATAATCATTTGTCACTGAATGTACAACAAACGGCAAATATTTTATCGTTAAATAATGCAAATAGCATTCTTATTGCCCATCGAGCGGGCGATTTATGATTGCTTTGAATTATAATTGATTCGAATATGGACGTGTTGTCATGATGCGGTAACTAATAAAATAAACACGGTTATTAATAAAAATGCATAATAGTAATTAACTGTAATATTTTATCCATATTACACGTATCTCAGTAACTTTTATATGGTATTATATATATCTAAGCCTTCTCTACGCTTGCTCAATGGCGAAAGGATAAGGTTTTTATAACCTATAGCCACAGGGTTTTGATGGGACTCCACGACTCGACGAGTGTCGCAGCACACGTGAGGAGCGACATTTCTACTTTTCATCATTCAATCATTATGTTGAGCGGTAACGAAAACTTCAGAAGGGTGACATCAGCGGCTCCGGCGACTTTGATAATAAATTACCGTAAGTATTTAACAACATGCGTGTTGCATTTGCGCAGAGTGTGCTGACCAAGAGGTTCAAATATTTAACTTTAAACGATATACCATAATATCTTCACAGTTGAGCCTTCCATACAGCCGTAATAATAGACGGAATTCAAGGGAATATCTTAAGAATATCACGGATAACCACATTTTAGCTCTTTACAATAAGGCTGGGGGCTACTCGGTCAGTGTTAAACATATAATTAAATCCCGCTAGATACATTGTATAATCTAACGGTTACTTCTGAACTTAAACTATAAATAAACATATAATTTGTTGTACAATATTAATTAACGACATTAAGATGTCAATGTAGCCTTAGCAGTTAATATATTTTTGTTTTAAAGCTCATTGAATACATTAATTATGCGTTCAATGGCAGAACTATCACACATTATAAATATATTAGTTTAAATGAAGTAATGACAAGTGTAGGCCGGCGCGTGCGTTAGCTTCCGTTTACACACAAACGCGCATGCGCACTGGATTTAAAATGCAAAACTAATGAATGTGGCCATGCATATCGTTCTCTTGAATCGAATTAAGGCTTAGCCGCCGTGGGCGCACTTTTTCCGACCTATTATTGATAGCGTCGCAATAGCTTCTCGTAGGTGTAGAGTAAAGGAAAATCAAAACTAACTAAAACTAAGTAATAGTAATTCTTAAATCATCATGAGTATGATTTGTTTGTCAGATGAGAAAAACAAAAGCGTGTTAACCTGTAGGTCAAACTAGGTAAATAGTTCCGTAAAAATTAAAATTTATTCTTCATATCGGCGCTTTGTATTGTACCTAATGTTTGCACCTTCTTTATGTGGTAATACTATTAATAAATTAAAATTTTCTTTATAATGATAAAAAACTCTATAATACTCGCCAAAGATTATTTACTAGTCGTATTTAATTACTTAATTATAATTTATTTGACAACTCACATTTTCTTTTTCTACGATCAAGGACGATGCGGAAAAAACTTGTCGAGTGATTAGCCTAAATATGCAAGGCAGTTATCTAATTAGCGGTCACGTCGGCGCGGTGGCGGGCAGGGACCCGCGGTGGCTGCCGGCGTGGGTCGCGCGGCTTGCTGTCAACGTGCTGCCCGTAGACCCACACTTTGGGAATTATGTCACCGATAGATATTATTAACTGTAATGAATTCATTGACACGGTATATTTTTCAATAATATGTTTCATATGAGAACACGTTTCAGTTAGTTACCGTCTTACACAACGCCAATTCACCACAGAGATGACCAACTTACGTGACCCTCAGGAAGAGTAAAATCTTACCTCTTACCCATAAGAGCTAATCCTAAATACTACGAATCTGCAATACCCCCTACTGTTGATTTCAATGCAATAACGAATATCAGCAATAATAATAGTATTGGGCATAGAGATAAAAAATTTTGTGGTAAGTATGTTTAAAAAATGCGGATTTATTTGCGATTAATTAAAAAAAAATACGGGAGCTTTCTGCTTATTTTTGTGGATTCAAACAAACTGGCGACAACACGAATCCGTATTACAGCGTAATTTGCGCGGTCGCGGGGCGGCGCCTACGCACCGTCGGGCGCGCTGCGCTGCCGACGCGTCGTCTTCGACGACATCATTAACAACAATTAGCCCTGACAGCGGGAAAAGGTTTCCAAATTATTGTGTCCACTTGCTTTGACATTTTGTCGGACATAGTAAGCATGTTCTCAGCTCCTGGTTTTATTCTTAGACTTCGAATCAGTATTCTAAGTTACGAGGCGCAGGGCGCGCCGACGAGGGGGCGATCTTGACGTGCTACAAACACTAATGCTGCATTGCTCTATCAAGGTTTCCAACACTAAATAAATCGCCGACAATTAAAAAATGCACACGATATTCCCGCTGCATCACGTTTTCATTTATTTCAAAAACAAACATCGGATTACAATCGAGGTAACTATTTAATTGCATGAACAGCGGCCATTAAAGCCGGTAATTATCCCCAATGCGGCACAAAAACCGTCAATCTAAAGTTTTCATGACAGCAAATTGTCGCCGCATGTGGCCGGCTGATTGGACAAACGTTTGGACAAATGTTTTGCAACTTGTCAAGGCATTCAACAGACACTAGTTAATACGAGAGTTATTGTACTATGCTATTTAATTTCTAAGACATTTGCGTTATATTAAGGCGTTTACTCGAACTTCAAATGATCCAGTCTCGATTCCCGGACTATCACGGGAGTTCTGGAACATTCAGTAGTCATGTTTCATATAAAGTGCCTTGCATGCCTTAGTTGGAGATTTAAATACAGAATATGTATATTGTTAAATGCAAGAAGGACTTATCACGATAGTGTACTTGCTTTAAATTGAAATTAAGTTGGAATAATGGTTAATTTAAGAAGATTGATGGGACTTGTAATACTTAAAATCATTTGTTAATGATTTCAAAGTCTACAACTCACATCATCCACTCCTATTCGAGTTAATCATGTTTCCAAAAAGTTCATTATGCGCCTCAGTAAGACCGGCACATAGCCCCCAACTTTGTTGGCTTAGCATTTATTTGCGAACTCACCGTATATTTGCTAAGGACGCGAATTGGGTCATAGTAGTATTAATTATGTACACTGATATGAAAATACCAGTAGGAAAGGTCTTTTGAGTAAACGTAAATTAGTTTGCACTGCTGTAACGCTACTAATTGCAATGTGGCGTTTTTTGAGCCATGTAATCTATTGCTGCGCGTTTAGAGACGACGATTCGACGTGACGGCGACGTGACGGCGACGCGACGACGACGCGACGGTGGCGCGACTGGGATATATAGAATTATCGACGATACACGCACTAAGGAACGAAAGATATATGCGTAAGTATTCAAATAGGTAAGTATTTTCAATTAAAAACTATATATAATGGGAAGAAAGAACCCTACTATAACTGAACACCTTAGCGCCGGGGCGTTATAGAGTAGATATACAGGTATAGTTAGTTGGTGTTATATACATTTTACAGTTAACGAAATAAATTATGGTGGTTGGCTGTACTTCCAAATGTTATTACGTCATAAACGATTCCCTTTATATTTATTATTTCTATTAGTTACTATTATTGGGACTGTCAATCAGTTGTTATGTGGTATGCGAAGTGTACAATTAATATAAACATAAACGCTATCGCCTGGGTCTTCTAAGTCTTTAGAAAACGAGTAAATAAGCGTTCGAACAATTACCGGTGTTTGATGCCTCTCCGCGTGTCATGCGCCCGCGCCAGCGCTGAGCGCACGGAAGCGCATCTCGCCCAATTACGAGTACGCGCCGATTCGTCGCGCGCTCGTCAGCTGTAAACGACGCCATTCGACTACTGCTACATACTGCCACCATTATGACTTTATGCTTTTATCGATTTGTACGTAGGTGTACATATGTACACTCGTATTCAGTTTAATGACAGGCTTTTTATTTAACTACTATAATATTTTTGTAACTCATTTTGTAACAAAATTGGCTTATCTTCAAAACTACGGCTAGATTTAGTTTTACAGCGATACAAATTATTTGTATGTTCCATTGAAGGTCTTTTAAAGAATAAATCTGATTAATTGAACTATTCTCAAATTCTAAGAAGCCGGATTATAAGAAGGTCTCAAATTTCTATTCCTCTGCAAATATGGGTAAATATAAAAATATATAATTATATACTGACTCATTAATGTGATTAAGCATGTAAACTGCACTTTAAATCAGTCATTGTGGTTTATTCCACTCTTATTATTCACAAGCAATTTTATGACTTTTAAATAAGTTTATATTTCTACTAATCACCGACATAAAATATGTGATTATCTCACTGTCTCGTAAGAAAATATTTATTCAACTATATGACTGCGGAAGTGGTAACGCGCGGTTGAAGGAGACGAATTCGATTCTACATGGCTTTGTCGCCCAGGCAAATAAATACCTAACCGCTTTAACTAGATGTTACGTTACAGTCTTCTTAAATTCTATTAAAATGTATTTATGACAAAGGAGAAATTAAATATATTTGGAGTTTATTCTTCTAAACAATATGAAATGATACTTTTATATTGATAGACTGTTTACCGATATATTAACATATATTTTGTTTTATTTCCAATTTGATTTTCTGTATATCTCAGATAAAGTTGCAGACAGTTTGTAATTGTCTCGGATTTACTTATAGTCGTACCATTTTTAAACCCGGAACAAGTAAAGAACGTCTGTGAATTTAAAATGTTCCTTAATTCCAGTAGAGAAAAGAAATGTAACACCACAGGGTGTTGTATTCATGTGTGGTCAAATGCACGATAACGTCATAACAGCGGCGACTGCCGGCGCCGCCGCCTCCACTGATACGCCCTGATTTACGGCTGCCGGCCAGTTATGTCAACTGCTCCAAATATTTCTCCCGAATTTGTTTTAGAATGCCTTGAATTTTAACTAAAATACATTACTATATACTATTATTACTATTTTCAAGTACGTAAAAGGCTAATAAGTTGACTGGCTCGATGGCGTATTTGGTAGTGACCCTGCTCCATGCGCCAAGAGTTGTGGGTTCGATCCCCACCCAGGACAAACATTCGGATGATGAATACTGGTGTTTGTTCTATGTCTGGGTGTTATTATCTAATATTTAAGTATATATTTGTAATACCACTGTTGATTCTGATATCCGTAACACAAGTGCTTAAGCAACTTATCTCAGAGTCAGATCAATGTATGTGTTGTTGTCAGATATTTATTATTTATTTAATAAGTTTGCAGCTTTAGTATTAATGAAAACTATACGATTTAACATAAAAGTTACAGACAGACTGTGTTCCTTGTCTAACATGTAGTAAAAGAAGACTAATGGTATATCGAGTTTTGGAAATGTGATTGTGTTGACGGCGAGCTAGCCACTTGTCAGCACTTTTTTATGATTGTTTATCAAGCCCAACCCAGTTTTATTTTAAGCCGAAGTGGTTAAAAGGGCTTGCTGCTTTTTTGACTTACCTCTTCGGGGATTGTGGGCGTGGTTATAGGTATGTGTTATACAGAAAAAAGGAATCAATTTATTAATTTCTTTCCTTAAAATACCTCACAATATTAATTTAAAGAAATGTCCTCCTAATTAAGGGAATATCCCCCG
Organism: Glyphodes perspectalis; assembly: GCA_951394215.1. Taxonomy (NCBI): domain Eukaryota; kingdom Metazoa; phylum Arthropoda; class Insecta; order Lepidoptera; family Crambidae; genus Glyphodes; species Glyphodes perspectalis. The sequence continues at coordinate 18,318,223 of OX596205.1, read as the reverse complement.
AGTCGTCCCCTGTTGCCGCTCGCCTAGGTCACTTAGAAAGTCTGTAACTCCTCCCGCGGCTGCGCACGAGCATGCTACGACACGGTCTATAAATCCGCGCGGCCATTTTATTGGCCAAAAAAATAGATCGTCGCTCGTCCAAAATGGACAATGAATGGATACCTATCCATCACAATGTATTATTTTACGTATTATGTAGTGTAGTCAGTCAATGATCTATGAACTCTTGTAAATCATCTCAGAGTGGACGTACTAGTATATGTAAGTTTATGAGTATTATATATACCTAGTTGGAGTTTGTTTTATACAGTCGTCTAAGACTTATGTGATGGACATTGGTATATTAAAGAAACCATGAATATACAAGTAAGATGGCATCATAAATCCGACGATACGGAGTTATGGGGATAGCACCTCTGTACTCATTTGAAACTAAGTACATGATCAATAAGATTATATGAAAACATATTATAGTGGTGTGGTCACCATACTGAAAAAAATTAGGTGTAGAGACATTGTAATTTTTACGATAGGCGTCAATGCAAGTGGCATCTGTAGAACACTTTACATGAATTCTGAATGACACGTTAGTTTTTTCCGTATTTATTTAGTTAGTAACATTTGCATTCTTCTTCGTATTTTATAAATCAGCCATTTATATTCTACCAATTGATGCTATATTATTGGAAAATAACCGTAGCCTGACGTCCGGTACATGACACACTTAGTATTATGACGGTAAAAACCGTGAAAACACATTATAATGTACAAACGCGTACAATCAGATCCTTTATCTCGGCGTGAGGCAGCGATCGTCAGCGCGCATAAGGGCAGGTGCACACGCCACGCGACCATCGCGATAGCCGCTTCCTCCGGCTTTACACGTTTACACTTCACGCGTCCGAGCGATGTTTTTTTACGGTGACAATTTTGTTTTATTGCGCGTGCGCACCGTGCCTTAAAACGAGGAAATTATTCATTTCCTCAAACCGGGACAGGTTCGTAAAATTGGTAGTAAATTGTTGGATTTACAGTGTGACCGGCAATTAAGAACGAATGGCTGTCGATGTTGTATTTATTCAAATCAGATCTATTTTGGGTTGGTCTAGGTCCCACTATGAGTCTAAGAAAGCGCTTTGACGTCACGTTATCAAGTTTTTAAAAACTCGTTTTTGTGATAAACTTTGCGCTTATTTAATTATGCTATTAACATATAATTTATAAGAAGGAATTTGTTATTTATATTTTTCACGAGGTTTTGATGATCCGTATCATGTAACCAGCGCATTAATGAGCTCTCCATATTTCGTTGGCTGTATTGTAAGATGTCTCGTCTCATTCAGCTAAACTCTCTGTCGGTATGAGCACCGGGTTCGCACTTAGCCATTATTTCCGTTATGTGTATTTATACTCTAACTATCGACTATAATGGCGCTCAGGATATTAAAAGTTAAACGATTTCCCTCTAATTAATCTGAAAATATCTGCATGCACGATACGGTTATATAAAATTTTAATGAATATAAAAAAATCACTACAATCTATGCGCGTGTGTGATTAAGATGATATTGAACTTTACCTGCAGCTACATGAACTGTTTGTGCCCGAGACATATAACAGCCGTAGGTTACATAGGAGTTGAAACAATTAAACTCAGTTTTAAACTTAGGTCCCAAATGTACTTCTATATTTGAAATGTCAAAAGTATTAGACAATTGTTTATATGACAACAGCACATTTCTGAGTCGTGGCAGGTCGTTAGGGCGTCGACGGCGGAGGTCCGAGTCGACCAGCATCTGGCAGCGCGACAAACGCCGCGATAAATTACGCGCGTCGTGTCGCCGGCGACAGCCGGAACCGGCGCTGGCGACAGCCGCCGCGCGACAGTTGCGCTCGTGCTGCCGCGCACGCGCCTTGCGCCCGCGCCGCTGCCCACACAGGGCAGGACTAGGGACAACCAACGAGCTTTTAGGAAAATTATATCGCGTAGGTATTAGAGTTCTGACTGATCTTTCATCATCACTATCAAAAGTAACTGACTACATATCTAAGTTTGAAATAATAAGCAGATACAAACACATCTTCACTCACACTCAATCTCATTTATTGGCTTTCGGAGTTAATTTTTTCAGTTAAATTTGTTCCTTGACTGTCATATGCATAACACTAAGAGAATCAAAGTAAACTGACGTTTTATTATTGCTCCTATATCAGGTATATCTATCTAATCTTATATATGGTATAAAACATGTACTGTCATCAACGAATTGCGATTTAAATTAAGTTCAAACGTAATCAATTAAATAAACTGTTGATACCCAAATCCGTACCTGTCCGCGGCAATTTGTTGCTGTCGCCAAGAAAAGTTGTTCCGGTTGCGTTGATGGTGTTTATGGGCCAATAAATCGTGGCGACAAAAGGACAAGGTGCTCCTTAATATGCGCCGGGCGCGCAATCCCGCTAAACACCTCGTTCGCGCCGCTCGCGGACGAATGTCCGCTGCGTGTAATGGGACAAACGCACAATGCAACCTCTCGGATGTTTCATACTTACATGTAGGTATGGCACTAAGATCAAATCGTACTATAATCGTACATATTGGAATTATATCTTACTTGGAATAACCTGGACTCGGAAGTAAATGAAATTGTTTCTTGCCGGATTCTTTGACAAGCTCGATGGCGCATTCGGTAGTGACCCTGTCTCATACGCCAAGAGTTGTGGGTTCGATCCCCACCCAGGACAAATATTTTGTATAATGAATACTTGCGTTTGTTCTGTGTCTGGGTGTTAATATTGAATATTTAAGTATATATTTGTTGATTCTGATATTCGTAACACAAGTGCTTAAACTACTTACCTCGGAGTCAGATCAATGTATGTGATGTAGTCTGATATATATTCTTCTCGGTAGATGCAACATTCCGAACCGGTTGTAGAATCATATCTCTTTTAACTGTTTTTGACGATTTATAAGTGTTTCTTTGAAACCTATATAAATAAAGAATATTTTAACTTGACTTGACTTGACTTGACTTGTTGTGTAATGTTATATACGCACAATTCCAGATTACAGCAATATGTCTGTCGGTTGGCCAAGTAAGACGCCACGCCTTGATACTATTATGATTGGCTCTTTTCGATCTGACATCTTAAACTGCGGAATGGTTGTTAATGCCTATCGAAAACGAATGAACCAGCTCGATTAATCTCGTTAGTGTAATGGTCGAACATAAGAGGCACGGGTTCGATTCCCGCATCGGGACTACAAAGTTGTTGATCAAATGGATATTTAGTTAAAAATTTCTCATTAGTTTGACTGAAGTTGCACCCGCGGCACCAGTGCTGCGACGGATTGGCGGCGTGGCCGCGAGCATCGGTTGCGCAAGCTGCGCGCGCGCGTGGGCGCCGCGAGGAATCTGGCTGCACCTGCGCGCTGCCACCGCCGCCACCGCTACTCGCGCGAGGGACTGCCTTGTAAAGCTGGACTAGATTTCACCACTCTACAAACAAATTCACTATCCGAGCCATCATCACGCCTTAACATAATAATATGTAAGCACTATGGCCCAAAGGTTGACGTTACAGAATTATTGATAACCGTAACTAAATGCAACTAATGATCTGCCCCACATCAGTTCGCTACATGTTATAATATCGTCTCCTCATCGCCCTCACAATCACACACTCAATACCCAATATATCACCTTTAGTGGTAAAGGTGCGTATGCTAGGCAAGGAACTCAGTACATTAATACCATATTAATAATTGATTCCATATTAACATAGGGATAACCCAAACAAACATATTAAAGATAGAATAAATCCCTTGATTGCCCATCTATATTAATATTATAAAGAGGAAAGATTTGTATTTTTGTGTGTGTGTGTGTGTATGTTTGTAATGAATAAACTCAAAAACTACTGTGCCGATTTAAAAAATTCTTTCACCGTTGGAAAGCTACATTATCCGGAATTAACATAGGCTATTTTTTATCCCCATATTCCTACAGAAACGGGAACTATGCGGGTGAAACCGCGGTGCGCTGCTAGTATAAAATATAGGTCCCAAAACACCTTAGCTGTGCCAACTGATCTCCAGCCACAAGGAAGTCAAATATAGGTTAACAAAACAAAAATATGATAACCTGTGAGAGGGGAGGGGATGCAGATGCGGAAAGTTCGGGTACACCTGCGCAGGCCACAGTGTGTGCGTAAGCTTGTCCTTAAATCCCCAACTACGAAAAAAATCGTGCTCTGTAAACAAACAATCCATCTATCGCCACGGACTAGTAAAAAAATAAGGACTCCGCGCCACTGACTAGACATAAGCTCCTCAGGTGCTCCAACTGAACACGCAACTTACGTCCAAATGACAGATATCCGATATCTGGTATCCATAAGTATCTCACTCACATATGCATAAACGTGGCTTCACGCCATAGTATGACGGCGTTCTTTATTAGTCCGTGTCTATCGGAGGTTCATTTAAAAAGTCGATTAAGATGTATATGTTTCTTGGACCATACCATTGCGTCGATTGATACTCTATTATCAAAACAGGATAGTCATTATGAAATTAAGTAAATACAAAGATGCATAATCGATTTTACAGATGTTTTCTTTAGCTTTCATCCATCCCTATTACTATGTTTGCTGTAGCTCAATTGTGGAGATAGGTTTTCTCTAAGATAGTATCGTGTTCACCAATAACAATGTTTACTTGTTCTGGCAATAGAATAAACACAAGAAATAATTCACCAGCAAATTCCTCTCCTAACATACACAGGTAGTGTGTAAGTAATATTAATAAAGGCGATAAATCGCCGCGTGCGCCGGCGGCGGCGCGGGCGCGTCGACGCCGCTGCCGGCGGTGTGCGCAGCGCCCATAACGCGGATTAGCTGTCCAGCGCTGATATACTCCGCGCGGCCAGTGGACCGCTCATACAATGTAGCTGTTACAAACTTGCATAGTCTCAGTATCTGTTATTTAAAGTTAAAGGTGAACAGTAGAAAGTTATTTCTCCTGTAGACGGTAAAGGTTTGGGTACACCGCTAGCATGGGTGCGCCGGCGTCGCGACGATAACGGGACAGCAGGGCAGTGTATGTGTTCAGCAATAACTCACTGTCGCCCAGCTGTAGCCAAAGCGTCGCTCTATCTGACAGCATAGCGATGCCCTGCGTCCGTTTGTACTGAGTGGGTCGGTTCATGTCGCCATCCCCCTATGCCACCTGTGTGTCCAAGCCTTTAAAGCTTGTATTTGTAAATGTAGTTTTTTGATAGTCTATTTTTTACATATGGCATTTTAATGAGGAATCTAGTGAACGTTCCGAAAGCTCACGCCATTTGTTTGTTTGCAGGCAAATTGCTAGAGTGTCGGCGAGTGTCGCGGCGCGTAATTGGTCCAGGGGCGTCGGCGCGCGCGCAGCTAATGCATGCGCGGCATCCCAATGCTAACCAGAACCAGAGCACGCGGATTTGGTCTTTGCCCATTTTGTTTACAACTCGTCGATGGAATTCTAGATTAGAAGTAATTGTATCGCAGAATTATAAGATTGATTCGCGATATACCGACGTAGTTCAAGCTGTAGCTTGGTGTGCATAGAATTTAGTGTAGGGTAACTATTAAATGTACAATTTAATGAAATTTAAGCTTTTTTATACTTAGGTTGTAGTATCTTCTGGGTGTAGTTTGTCAATATAGGAATTATAGTGAAACTTAGTTTAGCAAACTGAAAAGTTTCGGTTGAATAGGCCGCGGTAAGTTAAAGCATTCCGCACTAAAGTGACATTGCAAAGTTTGTCAAATGACAGATGACATTTGTCGGTTCCGCCCCCCTTTAGGGGTAATTGCAGACAACTAATAAGCGGTGCACACAACAAGCGTGACGTCACGCACGCGCTGCGCCCGCGCCGCCGCCGGCGACACTTGCGTGCGCGCGCTTCGCGGCGGGCTCCACGCTAAATAAATAAAAATATTAAGAGGTGGAGGGATTGTCTGGATGCAGGTGGTAACGTAATGTTGTTCCACACCACAAACATTTGGCGAACATTTTAAGAGACTGTTGGAGAACTGATGACCAGCAATTACATTTTTGTAAGTCTTTGAACACGATACCATTAAATATTAAAATAAACTTGGTTTTAAACATATTATATAAAAAAATACTATATACATATTTGCTATTTATCAAAATATTTAGACTACTTTTCTACCGGCTAGAAACTTGGAAACAGATGGCAAATGTCGCCTCCCCCCCGCTGGGGTCTTCGGTTTGGCGTACCGGGGGGGCTTAGTAGGCCCTGGTGCAGGACAGGGCCGAAGCTAAGAGAGACCCCGAGGTGAGCTGCGACTGCTCGGCATTTCCCACCGAGCAGTTGCGGCACCGGCCGCAGCCCACTGCGGCCGGACTAGGATTGCCGAGGAAGAGGAGGAGCTGAGTGTGTCGTTGCTCGCCTCCCTATCCTCGGCAACCCGACAGGGGCGCGCTGGGTCGCGCTGTGGTGGGTCGCAGAGGGATTGAGCGTCTCGATGCTCTCCCTCTGCGACGACAGGGCTAAGCCCTCAATCTGGGTCGCCGGGCGGAAGGCGGCCCCTTCGACGAGGCGCTCTCCGCGTGCCCCTCTGGCTTAGCAGAGGGCACAGCGCGAGAGTGGGCCCACGACGCCGGTCACGGGGATGATCGGCGTCTAAATCCTGGGCGGAGTGGTTGAGACATGCTGGGTGGCCTGGCATGTCTCGACGCGCGCGCGTGCTCGGTGCTGTGCATCCGACGACTGTTGTCGTGGGCTGCACAGCATCGACCACCGCCGCGCGAGGTGGGCCGCGTAGCGCGGCACGCGCATCACCGGAGGAGCAGTCGTATAGTCCCGACAGTGGGGATACAGGCTCCTCCGGGACTGCGCCGCTGGAGGCCACGTTGGGGTTTTAGTCGGTTCGAGTCCGACACACCGCCCTCTGCTTCCCCGAGCAGAGGGTGACGGCTCGTGGGAGTTTCCCCAACTAAAAAAAAAAAAAAAAAAAAAAAAAAAATGTCGCCTGTGGGCCAATAACCTGCGTCACAGGCAACAGGGCCTCCATGCTTTTAGTAGTCTCTAGGGTCTGTGCGATAACTCACGTATAGAATAAGTGTGGGAGATGTACATGTGCATTTGTCCTTAATTATACTTTAATGTTAAGTCAATAAAAGTAATGAATACATATCATGTACGTAGTGTTAATGTCGTAATTTTGTCATATTTTGATAAGGTGGTTAATTTTGGTTCAGGATTGACGTCGCTGACTATTACCCCAGATTGGTATCTACTCATGGTAGACTTCATTAGTTTATAATTATGTACTTTATCATGAACAATATACATAATAGTTTATAAACTGTATGTAAAATTATTACATATTATAAATGCGAGCCTCCACCACCCACCTGATTATGGACTTGTAGCGCGCATGTCTGGTTAAGATATGTATATAAAAAAAACACGCATAAGGTCGAGGTTAAATTAGCTAAAATAATAAAAACACTGCCATCTGGCAATACGTGGTGACATATGCCATTCATTTTTGTCGCGCATACGTGAGCGTTAGCAATCTGCGAATTTATTAAAACATTTATCAAAAGCGGTAAAAATACGTGAAAGGGTGTTAAATAAATGTAATCAAAATTACCTAATAATACCCTACACTCGTGTAAGGGGAAGTTGTTATCCGCCAGTTATGAGTTGCGTATTTTATTGACAACCGGTGTGATCAAGTACTTGTTAACAAATAATTTGCAAGTGTGTAGTATGTACATACAAGCTAAATGACTAATAAGTTCCCAAACAAAATAACGTACAATATATTTGTGAAACGATTATACTTTAACTCATAATGCATAATGTCCTCTAAAATAAATTGCTAGATCCAAAAATACATCTTAAGAGTGACTTTAATAATCTTGTTAAATGTTGTTTAAAATCTTTTAAAAAGGACACATTTTCCATATCGTACCAATATAAATGATTTCCTCTTAGTCGGAGCTTTTCGCCGTAATAAGAATGTACTGTAAAATTTCTTGGGAATATCCCACCTTCCGCCTGAGCTATGTCACAATACGTTACTAAGTACTATGAGCGGAGTGACACGCGTGACCTAGCGCGTTACCGGCTGGTGTTTTTGATGTTTTTGTGTTTTTTTCTATGTTTTTATATATTTAATAAGGTCATATATTTCTTCTTTTCGTGGTTTACGAACACGTTTTTGAGCAAGATTTTTTATCTGGAAAATTGGAGAATTATATTAGGCAGGTAAAAAGACTTCGGAAGACATTGATACAAAACATCATAATCTGAGTTGGATTATAGGATATAGGATTCATTTCTTTAGGAAATAAAACGCTATCTCACAATATTGAAAAACGTTGCTAAATAAAATAAGTTTTGCTTTATCTTTGATTACAGGCTTATCCTCAAAATTGCTCGGCATTTGGGGCGAGCACGCGACGAATGCGGCGCGCTGCGCGCGCGCCGGCAGGTTGCGTGCAGCGCTGTGCCCCATGCGAGCCGGGACACCTGTAACGCCTTAAGTGATCATTCTTCTGATTACAACACCTGGATTTCCTTTTTTCATATTGATTTTATCGTGATGCTCACCGGATATACGGATCAGGCGATAACTATATCTTGCGGCTAAACAGTGTTTGCTCTTAAATATTTTCTGAATAAGAATAAAATATTTTTTTACAAGCTGGAATGATCTTTGATTTACATATTCAACTTTGTGAATTAAGAAAAATAAATCAGTACAATATATGACAAAATAATGTTTTGCAATATCCGAAGGGGCAGGCAGAGTCCAAGGAAGTTTCTTAAACCGCATTTAGTAAAAAATCCAGTCAAATTAGATGGAAAATTGTGAAAAGTGACAAGTTAGTAGATTTATTTAATATTGTACGATTAATTCTATCTAATTAAGAAAAATAAGAATGTATTGTAAACATGAACCAATAAGTAAAAATAATCTTAAGCATAAATAAAATGTTTAATTAATTCAGAGGGTTTAACACAATTAGTAGGCTTATCAAATCCATCACAAGTAAACGCGTCACAGAGACACATAATCGGCACGAGGAAGCGGGAAGCGCATATCAATGACAAGCGGAACTGCGCGCTTCCTGCCCGGCGCTGGACACCGACTTCTGCCTTCCGTGTCGGCAGCGTGGTCACTTAGGTGAAGTGCCCGGGAGGACGAAAGGTGGGTCGGGACATGCTATGCTCCTAGTTGACATTACCATACGATGGTGGATACTACAGGTTACCTAATTACTTATGATTGATTCCATCTTAAAATAACGAATTCGATAAACGCAACGAAATGAATTAGCAGAATGGTCTAATGCAGCAAGTTAAACGAATAGTATTTTAAATGAAGTAGGTAAGTACATATTAATACAACTAACTTGACAATGAGGAAAACATCACGAAATAACCACATTCATTAGCTATACTCGAACTGCAAACATTACTTTGTAAGTACCTCCTATCTTATAGTTATATCAGTCAGGCGCCAGACTCTCAATGTAATTTTAGATTTGCTAAAAACTTTACTTTGGATTTTGGGTAGGTAGTTGTCAAATTCAAGACGAGAGAACAGCACATACGAAGAAGACTTGTATATGTTAAACAACATCAGAATAATACGTATACATACATACGCTAGATTAATATTTTGTTTCGAAAGTATTTAACTTCATAATGCAGGTAGGTTTGGAATTTTACATATTTCTATAGTGACAAAATAATATTTCAAATACAAAATTAATCATTGAAATACGAAAACATTAAGTCGTTGTCATAAACTTTTGATTGAAAACGAAACTAGAGAAAAAACAAAGCGTCGAAGCCATCAATTCACGCGCAGAACAAATAAACCATTAGGACGCGCCGACCGGCGGATATGCTGCGGTGCACGGCGCGAGAGCGCCAAGTGCTTTGTGGACCATCCTCCTCATCATATTATTATCAATTGCCGTTCTAGCTAACTTAGGGGCATTATATTTGTAGTGGCTAATTTGTAGTTCAATAATTTTACTTTTGGAAGAAATAGGTTAGTAAATAAATGAATAGCTATGAAGTAGAAGAAAATCATACAAAGATATTGCATCTACTGCACTTCTCGTAATCAGGCACTGGATATAAATTGAACATGCCATAATGTTATGCTTTGACTTTTGAACCAGTGCAAAGGTAAGTAATGTTGTGTGATATAAAATAATAAAAATAATTAATATCTGGTTGAACACTTTACGTAAATATTTATTTTGACCCATAAATTAAAATATTGTACGAGTGGAACTTGGATATTTTTATCCACAAATGATTTTGGTGGTTAATTTGACAGATACCGCTCATCTTTAGTAACAGCAGGTGTTCCGTATCGCCTATGATGGATACGCGCCATCAATACCGAGGCACCCTTCCGCGGTGCGCCCGCGCCTGCGCCTGCGCCCGCGCTGCCCAACCTAATCGTGGTCACGCTCTTTGTCCGGCCACTTATTAGGAGCGATTACATGGCCCGGCGACTCGCCCGCCATTGGCAACCATCCTAAATTGCTATTAATGTAGTGCCATAAGGAAAATAATGATAGGGACATTGTTCTGAAAAAAGTGGGAAACTAATGTTTACTTCTTTAGTGGCTGGGGCGATGGCTTTTAATCTCTTTTTAAGGCGCCTATAATAGGGGATAATAGGCAAGTTGACTCAAAAAAAATTATTAGTCCATTATATAGATTACAAAAAAATATTGCTCACGTATTTTTTCTTTTGTTCAGCAAACCAAAAATTACGAAGATACAGCGCGTTAAAGGTGCGCGTGACGTCACTTGTTCTGTTGAATTTTAGTAACAAGTGATGTAAAAGCGCCCCACTCCAGATCTTTGAAGCGCTGTATCTTTGTTATTTTCCGAGCATTTGATAAAGCAAAAAATACGAACTCAATATTTTTTGATAATCTGACTAGCGGACTAAAAAAAATATTTTAGTCAACTAGCCTATTTTGTCTATCTTTTACAACGTTCCAGTTCGGTCATCATAAGATTTCACCACAGTTTATGCCAGTAAGAATAAGTTATCTAAATATTAATGAAATATTGTAAAAATAAAAATATTTAATGTAAATTCTAGACGTAGATAAATCGTAGCTATGCTCTGATAAACTTTTTAAATGTTGCAAAGAAAAGTCAGCCTGTTTATTATTTAAATTAGCCATAATTACATTATAACACATGTGATGCAGTGTAATTGTGTCTAATGGATCTAGTATATCCCTGTCGTCTATGTCTTCAAGAGTCGCGAGACATACAGTAATTGATTGAAATATTTTTTTATCAATACTGTTATTATTATTTATTCCGTTCCGTAAGAGGTTTTTTATAACTTTTTAAAATTTTAGTACATATTTGAATACATTGAGTTGAGTTTGAAATATAGTCATGGGCTTTGCAAAGGTTTAAAAGTGAATAGGTACGAGACGATTGCAACTGGTATTAAGCGGGATCCCATATCTCGCCTATAGCACGTAGGTACTGCCGCGTTCAAATTTTAATTTTAAAACGCTATAACCTAAAGTGGCCGTAAATAAAGTGACTCATTCCTCATGCAATAAATCTGTTCGCGTCACAAGTAACGATGCTAAGATAAATAAAAAATTTGCTATCGTCAGTAAATCACGCTACGGGGGAAATTCCCATAATTCGGTGTGCGGTCAGCGAACCCGAATCAAAACTATCTTAAAAACGCATAAACGCGGGAGAAAGGCCCGATGTTGAATAGTGTGTAATCCTAAGTTATCGGACAGAAACCCGCGTCACGGCGCGATCCGGAATTAAGATCTACATACTGGCGCGCGCATAAAGTGGCCGACGTATGGCCGGCGCGGTTGCATCGGCGAAATTAACTTTTGAGCGAACGGGTTTGCGGCCGACTCGTTAATTGATTTTAGAAAGGTTATTAAGCAAGGGTTATCTCTAACGATGATTGACAAAAATCGCGAAATGGCAGCTGCTGACGTTGTTAGCTGGCGATCTACGATTATTACCATTATGATGCTGTTATAGCCACTTTCCCGTGGCAATTTTGAATGTTTCGTTAAAACTTATATATTAAACCAAAACTAACTTACTAAACTTTACGCCACTTCCCTACCGGGGTAGGCAGAGACCGAACGACTTTTTTAAACTAAATAAGATAATACTTCTATGTTTATGCAATAATATTATATCAGCACAGTTTTATACAATTAGTAACATTTACAAGCTAAATGGCTGCTGCTCAAATTCTTGTTTAACTTTCATTCCCATAAATTAATACTAATACAAAGAGATACCAAAAAAAACCCAGTGAATTGCAGTTTTTCATTAATAAATAACATACTTCCATTAGTATGTATGAGAGAGTATTAAAATAGCCAGTGCAGACTTTTGTTTAGTTATTATATATATCTTTGGAGGAGTATTAGACAATTGTACTGCTATAGGGTCTGTACTGCTGCTGTAGAATGGAATGAATGTCGGATAATTGATCAAGCGCCGCATCGCGAGGGCTCGCCGGACTCCGGGCGTCTGCGCAGCGCCATATTTAACTCGCTTATAAGTACACAATAATTTATGTCAACAGATTCCTAATCCTTGGCCATAGAGTGACAGTCGAAATAAATTCGCGCGGCGCGGCGCGGCGGTGAAACGCGTGTGTTGCGCACGCGCCTCCGACTGGCCGCACTCTACGGAATTTAGTACACTCAGTGTAACTTTTGACATAGGGTAACTTTTACTTAGTTACCCAGTTTATTGTCAACATAACGCATAAGGGATAATTTAAAGACATACATGAAGAAACTTCTGTGTTTATATGTAAATCATCCAAAATGTTGTTCGGTAAAGTTAGCGACATCACGTCTAAAGATAACTGCAAGACCTACACAAATATAAATATATTTTTCTTATCAATAAAAAAAACGATTATCACTTAAGGTTGGGCGCTGTTAGTATAAAACCGTGTCGCAGCAGTGGGCACACCACGCGGCGCGCGAGCCCCATAGATCCCACGCGGACCGCGCCAAACTGGTAAATCGACTCTTGCGCAACTCGGAGACTACAGTTGGTTTCCAATTTTATGTTGACCGGTTCCAAAGTTGTCTTAGCCTTCTAATTTCGGCTCGTTTAGATTGGAAAATACGTTGGAGATATACAAAACGCGAGAACGATACCGGACTCATGTTTTCACTCACGTAGCGTTTTTATCGGAGCCACTTGGCCCGGCAGTGCCAATTCGACCTGTATTGATCCAAGATGCAAATTATTAAGTTTATGATTGTGTGACGTCACACAATGGCATGCTGATGCATTTCCATGGAATCCATTAGATGGACTATAGGGTTCACCTCTATATTTTACCTACTCCAGTAATTAATATACCTGAATAGCATTCGTGAACATATGATAGAAGCGTTGACATATAACTTAAATTCAGGTGGTATCGGTTAAGGCCTAACTCTTGTTATGAGGTAGAGTTCATATTAACTGAAGCTTTGTGTTATAATTAATAAAATAATTACACTCGCATGCTAGACGACAAGGAGTCGTTTCCAGATTGCGTTGGCAGGAGGTGTCGCCCCGGCGCGCCCCGTGTGCTGCGTCCACCGGTCTAGTGCTCCAGTTAGTGAGTGGCTGATCTGATGACACAGCAGATTGACAGTGGTGGAGGCAGGCGGGGTGCGCGGGCGGCGCGGCCCACGCGTGGCCTGTACAAATACTGTCGGCGGGAGTCCGCGCACAAATCAACGCGCAAGACGTGCCTCGCAGGACCCCCGGAGCCTCTACACCACCAGGGCTGCCCAAGATGCTTTACGCCTGCAGCACCGCGCGATAAACGGATAGCGAGCGATGTGGAGTGCCGCGACTGAAACATCTGACAGTTCCGAGTAATACTGACTACGGTCTATGTTGGTACAGTTGGCAATGCTTGGCTGTATGCAAAATGAATCTGGTGTCTCAGAAATCAAATAAGAGTCAAAATCTGGTAGATACGTTCACGTCAGTTGTCACTAAAAAGGTCGGAGTCTGTGATAGATATAAATTGTCCTATATTTTACCTGGTAATTGTTATTTTAAATATGTAATATTGTAATGTAACTCATATGTTTTTAAGGACTAGTATTAATTTTATGTTCAGTTAGTTTGCTGGTTCCTGAACTTTCTGAACTTCCTGTACGTTCTAATAAAGGGATATTCAGATTGCACACTGTATGTCCATTAATTTACAGAAAACCAACGTGGTGGATAATACAACTCCTACTCTCCTATCCCTTAACTTAGCAATAAAAAAAACTGTTTTCAAGAAAATTTTACTCTTTTGAGTATTTAAGGTGGAAGGTTTTTTACCTGTCTTCTAGACGACCTTAGCTTAACTATCTTAGATATAGGGATGAGTCAAACTCCTGGCGTCTTGTAAGGCACTAATAGCGGAGCAGCCCTGCGCACCCCCCGCCGCGGCGACAGCGCCAACATCTCTCACCTCCGGGCTCCGTAATGAACAATACAAATGTGCCATTTGCCGCGCGCACCACCGCCCCGGCTGCCGCCGCTGAACTCCAGCGCAGGACGTTATCGTTTAATAGAACTTACCTTTTGAACTTATCATTGGTAGATGTTCTTCTGGAGCATCTTCTTCCTGGTGTTATGAATCGCGCTTGGTTAGGTTCGCTCGTACCATGATATCAAATCTATAGTAATTTGAATGATTTTATAAGACGTTTTGTTACACCGCAAAGCAATACAAATTCGTACTTAGAATTGAAAAACTCTGCCCTAATTTGAAGGTACATACTGTCCTTACCGTATTTGGTGGTGCGATGCCAATAATTATATAAGTAGTGAGTCTTGTGTCATAGTTCTCAATCCAGTTCTAGTTAGTCCGGATTAAGAGCGGTAATACTGCGCGTTGATCAATCATCTTGCCTACACACATGCAACTGTTAAGCAACAAAGCTCTTGTGGGTGCGTCCCAGGGTGATCATTTAGAAAATCATCTTCATTTAGAAAATAAAAATTGATCAACAACTAGTTAAGATTATTTGCACATTAAATGCGATTTGTCTCTATTTATTATTTTATCCGTAATTGTTTGTAAGGCGTAAAATATAAATCAGATTTTTTGTATGATATGCCTTACAAAGCTATTGAGTACCTGACAACATTGTAACAGCTTAACAATTCCCATTAAAATGATGATAGTCGTTGGTGCAGTGTAAATAATAACCCGTTTAGTACAGCTGTCAAGGAAACCACAAAAACCAAACTTATTCAAATTAAATGGTCTAAAATATACGGACCGAAAAGAACCGATGAAAATAAATAAACTATAAAATGTTCTAAACGACTGCCAAATTCCGTCGCCTATTAAGGGCTCTTACCGAAATTGTCCTTTAAAAACTTTTTCCTTCGAAAGCCTGTGACAGGACTATTATATTATTAGGATCGTTTTTAGTAATGATAGGGGCGAGGTACGCGACCTCACATCGCCGCGAGCGACTAATCGTGCGCCGACACAAAAAACTTTGGGCACTTCATTATAGCTATACGTCTGCATTATTAAACGCCAGAACCTGGATGCAGACAGTTGATTTTGCATTCCTTTACGGTGACTGGAGCTGGACGCGCAGGCCTGACAGCGGCGAGGACGTTACGGGAACCAATTAACAAACGGGTTTCATCAAATTTGAATTCGGCCGCGCAACAAGAGGACTCCCGGAGCCGCTCGGCCGACAAAGCGTCGAGGATGCAGAAACACAAATCTAAAGACAAACAGACAATAGTCGCGGCAAAAACGAAACCGAAAGTCGGGGCCCGGCGGAATTTGGAAACGAAATTCGCGGATCGCATTTTGCGAATACTCTCGCGTGTTACTGCATTATTATTCAAGTTGGAGCTTTTAAAAAATGGTTCGGATGGCCCGGTGGTGTTTTTTTTGGAGGCGCGTGCGCAGGGCATAATTGGCGCGCCGGACGAGCGAAGCGAGCGCTTTTTGCAGCGTCGCCGTTTGATAACCTTCGCTTGTAACGGACCGCATCCGCGACTGCCGCCCTTTCAATGGAACCGATCATATAATGTTAACCAGCGCCGACCGTTACTCACGATCCACTTCGTTAACAGCATGAGTAAGGGTGGCTAGTTGACTGGTGTCTAGATTTGGGTAGTCCCTTTTGGATTTGAAATCTCTATTACTTTCATTCCACTATTAAACATGGTAAATAACACACACCGTTTTTGTGCGATTTTATTTCCCCAGTCAATTAATCCACTTTGTTTTAACCTGAAAAAATTTTAACACATAAATGCATAATACTTAACGATTATGCTGACCAACACTATTATACTTTGTTAAGTTAAAGTGGTAGGTAGGTATTTCCTAACTACTATAAATCAACTGTCAATCAATTACACCTAACTGAAGGCATAATTTACGATTTACAGCACGAAATCAGTTGTAGATGTTATCAATCATTTAAAAATGCAGAAAAGTAAATAGGTCTATCAGCACAGAGACATAAGCATCTTTAATTACCAATTATGTAAATATATTTTCAACAATACAAAACGCAGTGCCATTGTTTGAAATAATGAATCAAATCACGCAACGCGCAGCCCGGCGAGGCCGCGGCTGGACCTCCTCAGGTAACCGGGCCCTCGCGCAGGGCGAACGTGGCTCCGAGCGATGGCTGACCGCAGTTTCGTTCCTTTTACGCGGCACAAAAAGTAATTTAGACGACGATGACGGGACCCAATATGATAACAGGAATCCCGTTGCGTAGCCTCGGGTGCCACTCTTTGTGCCCAATTTTACTTGTAATGTAGCGTCGGGGATTCGGGAATATGGATGCTATCAGTTTTTTGCGATCGCGAGCGATGTAAGATCCGTCGAGGATGTGACCTCACAGGAGCGGCGCGCCGGGGGCAGCGCGCGTCCGTCAGATGTCACCAACACAATGGCGTAGACTGTGCAAAAATGGGTACGCGTGTCCCAGCCCGGCAACCAACAATGGAGCGAAAAAACAAACAATCGAATAGAAATCGAAAACAGCATTTCTTTCGAATGCGACCGAACGGGATTTTGAAAATCCGGTTTTGATTTTGTTTGGTTTGTGTTTCCCGCGGGCCTCCTCAGCAGCCATTGTCAGTCGGTGACAAAATAATGCAATCCCACTACCGAACATCGAAAGACTCAATTGATTTGCTCTATTCGATTCGACGGCAACATCGGCCAGGCAGTTTATAAATATATTATAATTGCGTGACATGAAATGTTTCCGATCTGATGGAAATTATGTAAAACGCTCCAATTTCTCAAATAAAATTAGGGCACATCCCCTTGTACGATACATATTTAGGGGTTCCGTAGTCTACGAGGAACTTTCATGGTTTTATAATATCCGCCCGTCTGTTTGTGTGTCTTTACTAACTAGAAAGCTGTACTGTAAGTTAATCTACAAATTAGACTTTTAAATGAAATCTTAAAATTTATCTTCAGATGTATCCCCCCATCACGTGGAGTTGAATGGCAAAATCGTTGCCGGTGGGTAAAAAACATTTTGTTATGTAAGGTTTTATAAGAAAAACTAATAGAGTTTATCTATACTAATATTATAAAGAGGAAAGATTTGTATTTTTGTGTGTGTGTTTGTAATGAATAAACTCAAAAACTACTGGGCGATTTCAAAAATTCTTTCACCATTGGAAAGCTACATTATCCGGAAGTAACATGGGCTATATTCTATCCCCATATTCTTACAGGAACAAGAACTATGCGGGTGAAACTGCGGGGCGCAGCTATAAAATAAATTCACGAAGTTTAGCGTTTCTTACCTTCGTACAATATGAAAATTAGACACAAAATTGAACAGTAGAGGAGGGCTCCTTACTAGTTACAGTCACTGAACGGTAATAGGCTGAAAATGAAATGAGTCATAATTGGTAGTGTATTGTAATCGGAGCCCGGCAGGTGCGTCGCGGAGTGACGGACAAGACAATGGAGGCACAGGTGCGCGGGTCGGGTCAGCATGCGCGCGCGCAGCGGCGCGACGCTCGCAGATCTTGCTTTCACTGCCGTCTACTGTTTCAGCTCTGATCACTGATATTGTTAATGATATCGTGGATAATCTTAGCATTTGTTATATGCCGGTAAATTTTATTTTAAAAATTAATTACCTTTCATTTTTATTTGTCATGCAACACGTATTCGTACTAGTCATTAGTTAGGTACGAGATTAGTTAGCAAAGTATTGCGAATACAATAGAGTTAAACGAAATGAGCATGTTTCACAAACAATTATTTAAATTCCTAAAAAAAATATATTTGCACATTGAACGTTTGGATTGAATATAGTATATTTACATATTTACACAAATATAAAAAGACAATGAAACGATTGATTAATATTTTGTCTTGAATTAATAAATGTATATATTATTCCTGAAGATCTTATTAAAATATTTCTAGCTGACAATCAGTTTGGTAGTAAAACTGAAATTATTTTTGGAACATTTGGCAATGCTTTATCATCCAGGGGTCATACAACTTATATTTAATTATACGTATTCGAGCTGTTAAAAATAAAACTAACAGAGAAATTTATATAAGTAGACCATTATAAAAAAATCATGTTTGCAAAAAATAAAAAAAATGCATAAACTCTTAAACCAACAAAAAAACATAAACGTAACAAAAAATGATCTTTGTCCGAAGGTGAGAAAATCCGCTAATTAACACGTCGGAAGCAAACCGCCCTATGGGTGGCGCGGCGCCGTTGTACCGGCCGTAATTATCTTTTGTTGAATTGAACTCTATTATTTTTTGAGTTAAGTCCTTGTTCGACGCCGCCATTCAGTTGCAAAACAGGGAAGCTGTGTTTACGTCCCGATGAGCAGTAATTATCGAAAAAACGCTCAGCGACCACAATTTGTCACCCTCGAACATCCAGTCATGATTGGTAATTGTGAAAGTTCCGTGTGAGAATTTCGATCATAAAAACTGGTGGAAGAACAACCGCAAAATGTAAATTGCGATGCGTAGAAAAGGAAAAAAAATCTGCGTGCCGTGGACTCCTTTGTGCTCAAACGCGTGCCCGATTGTAATGGTGTATAATTAATTTTGAAGAGTGACAACAGGAGATACCTGCACCGGCGCTATTGCGAACAGCCCGGCGCATGCGCCGCTCAGGTGCATAATCTTTATTTGAACTTTTTGCTTCCACTTCCCCTTTGCATAAATTAACATTTTGCGATTGTTCCCGTTATTGGATTTGGTTCTGTTAACATCACTTAAACCGGTGGTCAGTTTTAAATGTATAATAATTTCTCATAATATTTCAAAGTAAGAAATAGAGTTAATAATTTTCCCAAGATTATTATTTTTGAACTAAACTGATAGAAACGGCCCGCAATGGCCAAGATTTTCTTGTTTGTCGAACTAGTTACAGATCACCGAGCACTTTGTTATCTGCTGCAATCATCCCAACAATCACACCCTAACAAGCTAAAATGAAATCTTTCCCATACACCTTGGGTTCAAAGTTGTTATTTCCAAGGATTTTTATAGAGCATCTTCAATTATAATAAATGATTTTGAAATATGGACGCAAAGCGATTGAGTTAAAGTGTAAAATTGCTTGTTTGGAACGAGGTTGAGTGTCACCTGGTGATCAGCGCCGGCTGCTGGGGTCGCATTGTGTGGCTCATCACTTGACTCGCGCGAAAGGGATGCGGCGCCATGTGAACAACTAACGGAATCTGCCGGGAGCGACCCCCGCGCACCGCACTACACAATGGTAACAAGATATTTCTCAAAGCACCAGCTTAGACAACATTAAAAAGTCGTCTTTACTTGCAAATAAACTAGGTTTAGGTGTGTTCTATCAGATTCTGAATAGGTATAATACTTTATATTATACTAATAAGATAGATAAACATTTTATAGCATTTTAGTGATACTAATAAAGTTTTTTATAACAATATGGTAATCATTGTTTGTGGTAAAGCTTGTTCCTGGAAGAGCGGACAGTTTAATGGGAATAGAAATTAGTCGAGAAAAGAAGATTTACTGTAAAGAGAAACACGCGCGAGCGTTCCGTGGATCTTGCCGATTTTCTAATAGATCACAAACATTAATATGCCCCAAACTGGTTCTGTGAGATCCGTTAGAGGTTTTATG
Source organism: Glyphodes perspectalis (assembly GCA_951394215.1). Classification (NCBI taxonomy): domain Eukaryota; kingdom Metazoa; phylum Arthropoda; class Insecta; order Lepidoptera; family Crambidae; genus Glyphodes; species Glyphodes perspectalis. The sequence continues at coordinate 18,297,982 of OX596205.1, read as the reverse complement.
TAAATTATTTGGTTTATGGTAGCTCCTAGTTTACATTCGAATGCTTTAAACGAAAAAATATACGCGAGAAATTAAGCGAGGCCGTGTTTTATACCGCTGCGAGCGATAAAATATTGGCTTCAAATTAAAGAAAGTATAATTTATTGCAGATAAAAATGTTGCGACTTTAGTTTAAACTTACAACTCATCGAGTGGATTAAGTCTGTTTAGGAGCGTGGGACCGCGGCCGCGCTGCAGCCGCGGCGCTAGACCGCCGCCCGGGCTATGAGCCGGGCCTAATGGCAGATAAACTAACGCGCATTACTATTGACTGCGCGGCGAGCTCGCGCCCCGTCTGCGCACGGCACGGCACAACAAACACCGACGCTTAGCTGTGCGATTTTTGATTTACATTCTAATTAAGTGAACATGAAAATTATTTAACTGTATATGTTGGGCTAACGTTTGGTCAACTTTTTTATTTTATTTGTTATTAATTTGATCGTCTTTTTTACTCTCACGGTAACTTATTGAAATACAAAATATTTTAAATTGGTATGAATTTGATATTAAGTTCAAATAAAAATTTTTTAGCTGTTACAAAAAGGCAGTAAAAATAAAGATGACATATCTGATAATAAAAATACTAGAAACGTTATTCCCAACGATTTTATTACCGTTAAATGTAAAGCGTCGGTCCGATATCCACGATTGTTGTAATGAAAGGAATTCGATTACTATGCACCATCCCGCGTTAGCCGCATTGTGGCCCGCGCTAGGGAGACGTCTCCCAAACTAGTTTGACCAAACGGCCGTCACATAGAGGCACATTGTACAGATTAATGCACAGAACCGGATGCTGCCTCTCGGCCATCGATAAAACGGTCACAAACACTATAAAACCAGCCCTGGGACATCTTTTTGTGATCTCTAGCGCTGGCCGCCCTTTCAAAGCCCGGCTCCATTCATCAACCGAGGAATTTGTATAATCAGCTGATAGACTAACGGTTATTTTTGATCAATTATAGACTAGTCCCGCAGCTTCCCCTCTCGTCTTAACGCATTTTCGGTTACTTACCTCATAGAAATGGAAAGCTAACCTGTTTTTATTTCAATAAAGCGAGTTTTGAATTACTCAGGTTTAGTTCACAATTGAATTTAGAAACGATCGAGGGAGGATGCTGCGCGTCGATCGTATCGCGTTTCGTGAACTCTGCGCCGATGTCTAATTTCCAATACAATGGGTGTTGTAAAAAACTGGCCCAAAATAAATGTGTCACAGTGCCACCCTCCAGACAATGGACAAAGAGTCCTGCGTCAGCGCGCACAAAGCGCCCACGCACCCGCGCAGACACAATCGGCAGGAAGAGCCGAACCTCCTAGCGCACGTGTCTAAGACATGTAAATCACCTTATTCTCGAGGTGAAAGTGGAAGAAGACACGAAAAGTAAAAGTCTCGTCGGCTGTCGCATCTGCGCCGATATCGCATTATGTTAATGCGCCTGCGCGGGGGCGGGCCGGCAAAGGGTTCCGTTTGTTGCCCCTTATCACAATACACAATACCTACCTGAGACTGATTGTGTTTTACAATAACTTTAGATAAAAAATACTCTTTTGGCTGTCGTGTTTTCAATAATCCAGTACAAATCGGCCAATCTCGTGTAACATCATTGTGGTGGTGTATTATGGCCGCTATTCATTATTTGTTCGTCTGTGACGCGTCTCAGTCTGAATGATAAATGCGCTCTTCGTGATGGAACACTTTATCAAAACTTGGTTATGTGACCTTTGTGGCCTGTCTCTTAGACGGTTTTGAGGAAATATAATAATGAACAGGATTCGCCGAAAGCTTTTAAAGTCATAGGCCATCTACGTAGCCAATTAAGATAAAGCAAACTACCTAGATTACGTGGGTTAGCGAATGAGTGGTAGCCGACACATGGTATCAGATGACTAATAACGACAAAGAAAAGAAGGCTCAAGATGTGTTCGGGATAGATATGTACCTAATATTGGCCTGAATTATTTGCACAAAATGCGGAACTTGTCTCCATCCGGAAGCGTGACCCCCAGACGGGGCGACGGTCCGCAGGTCGGCGGGGTCGGCGGAGTGTCTCGGACAGAAACTAGCTTGTGTGCGATCTACATCAGCGACAGACATCATGTGTAACTATGTGTACTTTATGCACATTATTTTAACTGATAAAGACGAGTTAAATTATGGGATGCATTCAAGTTGTGTATTATATTAGCTTATGCATAGTATAATCAAATAAGTATGCTTGGAGCTAGAGATAATTTATTACAACATTATTGAGAGATCTGTATTGTCTCAAGAAGAGAAAAGTACCAAAACTTCACCTATACTATGCCTTCTATGTAGGTTTAGAAGTCACTTATACTTGTAGTGGATAGGTAAGTCTAGTAAGTGATTTAGACACCATATATTATGTTCGTTGGGATTGTTTGCTATTCTTTGTGTTTACAGTCTGCCGTAGTTTACTGAGCCGGGCCGGTCCGCTACCGTGTTCGCGGGCAGATCGACACGGAAGTCGCGAGGCGTTGCGTTTTTAACGCGCTGCACCGCGCCTGAGATATGACGCACTAAATCGTTTTTAATCATGCCCCTGATTGAATCGCGCCGATAATGATCTTCGATTAGCGCGCGCCGTAAGTCAGCGGGATGCGTTGCCAGCGCCCGCGCGCGGTACGCTTACAGTAACTTTTACTGCCTCGCCAATTTAAAAGAGCGCAGATATTGAACGACACACATCTTGATCACTAGCTCTATCATAAAATTGACAAAAATGGAATATTCCAGAGGTTGTGTCTGATTAGGATAAAAATAGGTAAAAATAGATTTTAGAAAGGTAAAAGACTTCTCTACTATTTCTATAAAAAATAAAAATGGACAATGCAGTCTTTTTGCGGCCTGTTAAGTAGTAAAAAGAATCGAGAATCAATCATCTAGCTTTCTGTTTTATCAAAGTAATAAACTAATGCGACGTATTCTATCCTGTCTATGGACAATAATATAAATTTAACCGAATTCCGCATGTCAGATATTACATCCATAAAAGTCCTCAATCGCCCATGAGGTGCTGGCAACACCGCAACACCATTTGTCGGTAATGGATTGGCCAGTCTGTGCGTCTCATTGATGGCAATCTCTTAAACAGTAATTTGTCGGTCGCGGGGGTCGCGCCATATGTCGCGGTCGCGAGTGCCGCCAGCGCCGCCGGCGCATTTTAATTGTCCCATTATGTCCGCGCGGGACCACTGGGACACTTTAATGCTGCTAATTGATGGTACTTAGCTCATCCGTGAGATTGAACCGCGTTGTTCAGATTCGCCCCAATTGACTTCGTTACAGCTGTCCCCCTCCAGTCAATCTCAAGAGTGGAGGAGCAGATTTTTTGGATGTTTTGGTAGCAAAATGTAACAAAATGCACTGTATTAAAGTAAACTTATAAATTTACTTTTTATATTTAAAAAATCTGTGTATATTCGAGTTATTCAATCCAACAAAGTAGGAGTTGTTACACTATAGCGTTAGCATTTTATTATTTGTTCAGTGACGCCGAACACATCCCATTCCACGAACTATGACACGTGATGGACATCAAAATTTTGTTGGTTATACTGGACCTCAAATTTCTGGAAAATTTAAATGGACGTAGGTATGTATACCCCTAGTAATTGTTCCATAGCTGTAAATAAATTGCATTCAATGATAAACTACCGGTTGGCCAGCCCGAAGGCGTTGGTTGATATCGGCAGGCATTCTCTTATTGATGATGTTTCGGCTCCAATAAAATTAAACTAAATCACCAATTTGTATGTTGTGGCGCTCGTCGATCACGATAGTATCAGCTGTCAATGACAACCACGGATTTAATATGGATTTTATTAAATGCGCTAACACTGCTGTGGTTTTGTAAAACTAACCACTAGCTTTGCCATAGGACCGTAACGGCCGAACTACAAAATAAGTTAAATTAATTTGAACTTTAAAATCGTAGACACGAAGTCGACGAGGGGTCGCAGTAGGCGCGCGGTTGCGGCCCGCGGCCCGCGGCGCGGTAACATCTGCCTTTATTTACGTTTTGGCTCGAACCGGCACAATAGCGGTTCGCTATGAAAGGTTGTCCCTTCGCGGGGCTTAGCCAAAATAGCGAACACCCATTGACCTTTGGTCTTGACTTGTGCCGAATTTGCTGGCAAATTTAAAAAATACTGGATTAGTATATTTTATACTGACTTTTTCTCACAAAAACTACGAGCCCTTAAGGATATTCCTTAATACAATCCCTTAAGTCTATGTAAAAAAAACATTGAAACAAATCAACACAGTTTCGTATTATTAAACACTACTGTTAAAACTACTGTTTTTTACTACACTTATTATATGTTACATCATACATACATAACATCATGCCCATAATCCCCGAAGGGGTAGGTAGAGTCAAATGGGCAGCAGGCCCCTTTAACCACATTTAGCCAAAAATAAAACTGGGCTGGGTTAGGTGGAATATAACGAAAAAGTAGTGACAAGTAGCTAGCTCGTCGCCTACACAATCACATCACAATCACACAATATAAATATACTACTCACTATTTATACTACAATCTAGATTGAGATTACAGTCCACATTGTTACTGATATTTTAAATAAATAATAATGGATAGTTGCTTTGTATGGGTTCTTTCAGCAACTACCTTGAAAATGGAGTACTTACATAGGTACGACAATAAGTAAAGTATCGACAAATAGATAGCCGGCAACACAGTTTAGGTACGTCACATAACATAAATCCATGGGTGGTAAGATGCTTACAGTAGGTTCATCAAAAAAATAATAATTATATGGCAATGATTTTGTAACACCTTTTGTATATTTTATATATGTATGTAGTGCCATAATATTAAAGGTATCTAGATTCCTTTAAACATAGGTTAATAAATCTAAGTACAAAGCCCTTTGAACTGAGGCTGCAAGCAAATAAAGATGACGCACACACAGACGCTATTCGGTAGGTATAGTAGGTTACAGTTTAAGAAAAATTTTACAACAATTGAATAACAGGCACCTTGAACCCTCAGAACTTCTCAGACATGGACTTCGTCACCGAAAGTCGAAGGTTCAGAGAGCCCCACCTCGCGGGTACTGTATTAATTAATGTCAATTAATCGACGTGCCGCACTCGGAGAGTTTAGGAAATACATATGTACATACTGAAACTTCCATTAACAATAGTAAGTGGCTGAACAAAGATATGTGTTTGCTCTGGGCGACCAGCTGAGACAACACAACCTTCAATTACATGTTGCTATTGAGATCTTAAAATTAGGTAAATTTATGATGACTTGTATATTGAACAATGTACGTACTAAATGACAAGGAACTGTACGGAATTCTGCGGTATTTGCTGCTTAGTTTGTTTTTTTTTCTAGAAACAATGTATGAGAGAGTGAAGATACTAACGCCCACAAATATTTGCGGTACAGATATAATATGAAAAGGTGATACTTAATACTCAACTAGAGAGGAAAGGTGAATTTTGTTTTAGTAATTTTTTTCTCTCTTCTTGAACCAAAGCAAAAACGACATATGCAATACTTACTCTCATGGATGTGTTTATCATTGTAAGTATTATTAACTAACTAACTAAACTTGATGCCACTTCCCTAGTATTAGTATTTGAGTGGAATACAAAAATATTATCATGGAGCGCAGTGAAACTAAATTTCACTGTATAACCACGGACTAGTAAAAAAATAAGGACTCCGCGCCACTAACTAGACATTGAAGCTCCTCAGGAGCATCACCTTGACACGCAACATACGTCACACATTGACATAAGAAGTGCTCCAAATGACAGATATCCGATATCAGGTATCCATAAGTATCTCAATCACACATTCATAAACGTGGCTTCACCTTATAGTATGACAGCGTAGAGTCCTTCTTTTTTTGCTAGACCGTGTCTATAACATGGTTGGTCCAGTTATTAGCTGAAGTTGGCTTAGCACTTGGTACTGTACTGACACTGTTAGGTATTCTCCGAAGCAGCCAAGCGAAAACAGAAGCGATTGTATTTAACTCCCTAAACAAATCAAACAGAACCGCGTCCATTTGTCCGTCTGTCTGCGCGTTTGATTGATCACCGCCGCATTAGCGCCGCTGAGGGGATCCTCCGGGAGGAGCAGAGGAAATGATTTGCCAAACAACTCATCGTGGCCGTAGCGGTGGAGGTCTGCGCGTAATTGTCATGACTGTTTATTTTTAATGATTTTCTTTGTATATACTTCTGTGCGTACCATTTTGCCATAGTGAAGTTTAACATCTGCTTTGTCTATTTAGTTACCCATAAATAAAATAAATAAGTAGGTAGGTGTTTGGTTAGGCTTTTGCAAAAAATATACAAACATTTACATTACATGGACGTGCATTTGATGGAAAATAATTAAAATTAATGATAAAGAATGAAGCAATGAAGCTATAATTAGCTTTCATTTATGTATTTTAGTAAATTTTTCACTTTTTCTAACTTTTGGGTTCTGTTTTATGTTAATTTGCTGCACGAGGATGCCTCGAATGCATTTTAGTCCATAGCTTTTGTTAACTTAAGGAAATAACGCAGATTTGTAATAAATACCTACAGAGGGCTTTGTAATAACACGAACTCAGGGGTCGCTGGCTAGTCAAAGATTTAGTGGAATATTGAAATTTATCGCCCATCCCGGTAATTGCGTTTGCGGTTATCGAATTAGTGAACATGACGTAATAAATACAAAGCTAACTGCGCGTCATGCGAAGGGGACTCTTTGTGATTGCGATATTTCCGGATATTGAGTAGTAACAATATCTCACAAATGTGCTCCATGTTACGTAAACCTCTTCTATTTTAAAACTGTTCGATGCGTAATGCGATTAACATAATTTTGTTATGTAAATATATTGGCAACGTTACGCGATTTTTACTAAGCTAGGTTAGGTTTTAATAGGCTGGTAAGGAAAAGATCTAAACTGTAACTATTTTCTGCTAATAAAAAAAATCCTCAATTATTTTGGTCGTCCTGGACTGGATATCACGCCCACATTTTGTGGTCCTTGGTTTCACTTCCATAAATAGCAATGGAAGATAAATATAATCTACAGTAACATGTAGGCACATATAAATAATGTACCTACGTAATCACATCCAGACGTTTAATTACATCTTGGGGCTGATCCTTTTAGCAAGCAATTGTATAGTTAACTTTTAATCGCAACCTGTCATTCTAGAACAAGACATCAGGAGGGTCCGTGGTGGTGTTCCCGCTGTTAGGAGGTTATCCAAATTTTTATTTAAAATTTCCTCACGCTCGCCCCTGGGACCGCGGGGTGACGCCGTGATTTGACGCATGGCCCACTGGAGTGGATGAAGTAAGCTTTCGACGTCACATCTGCATCTCAAATACATATTTTTTATAAATATGAATACAACTGACTAATATATACATCTCTGTATAATTTAACCATTTACTATTGTTTTTTATTTGTAAAGGTGTCTCTCAAAAATGGCACAGCTAATAGTGGTAGATTCATCTAGCTTTAAGGATCACCTATGTAAATTTGACGATTTATAAGTGTTTTCTTGAACCCTACATAAATAAAGACATTTGAATTTCAATTTGAATTTATCGAGCTTTTTTTACAATCATGAGATACTTAGACCTTAGTAGATTGTTTAACTAAACTAATCTCAAAGAATCGCGTAGGGCATAGATACAGCAGAAATAAAGTGATAATATCATTTTGCGTCCAAACTCTTAAGCTATCCAAAATTTAATAGTCTTGTTATTATAACAAGAACGTTATAATTAGTATATTATATTACCACACTGCAAAGCCCCACGTTGCCGTCCCACGAATATGAACTGAATGCTCAAATGAACAAGTCCAACACAATCACAATTAACTAATCAGTGTTGCAAAGACAAAACCGAATCAGTGCATCTGGCGATGGCGGTTCACAAAAAACCGCGCGAGGGCGCGCAAACTCGGTTAGGCGTAATCGCGTTAGGGCGCGCCCTGATGAGCCATTCTTTGGGGAGGCAAGGTGCGCACTTCGCCTGCTCCCGATACGCTTCGTTCAGACTGTAGTTGTTGTCTGGTGGCTGCATACTTATTTCTGACATATTTTCTAGTGGCAGGCCGCATAGTCATGAATAGAGGATAGATACCATAATCGCGTTTTTTTTGATCCGGCTCGGGGCAAATATTTGTGTGAATTTTTAAAGTGGACTGTATTCGAGTCATGAATGTTTATAAAAAAACATTTAAGTGTGTCTATCTATTACCTGGCATAGGATATGCTTAGTTTTGGGCTAGGACATTGATGCGTGTCAAGAAATTTGTTATTTTTTCTACAATGAAAATTATGATTTTGAATAGTATTGTGTAAAAGTAAAGATCTACGCCTAGCGGATTAGATTGATACATTTTAGATGACCTACTATTCGTTATTGTGATATTTTCTATGTTATGTAAACATTCCAAAGAAATTTGACGCAGGAAACATATATTTTGAAGAGGTTGACCAATAAAATATATATATAAAAAGCAGAAATATTTTAATGCGGTCCGGAAGCGAAAGTTCCATTATGTCTCCGCGAGCGCGACACAAAGTCGTGACGCAAGCGCTCACCACGCCATCAGCTCCGGTGACCACCACAGTGCTATCGGTGAACTGGTGTACAGTTCAAAGGATAGTTGACGCTGACAGTATCCACTACATTCTTCGTAACTAGTGATTATGTTATTGACATTTATATTTATAAAATTTGGTATTACAAAATATGTATATCTTTATAAGTCTAATAAATCCGAGTCCTTGCTGTGAACAAACGAGATTTACAAAAACGCTGTTAATGTACTATATGGTTTTGATATTGAGTCTTTAGACGAATAGTAACTGCCTCAACAAATATAGCTCTTGATATTTTTTTTTTCAAATAAAAAGAAGCTGAAAAAACCAGTTGATGAATTTATGTGACTATCAATATATCTAAATGTTAAATTGTATCTTTAGTATACACATCTTTACATTTTAGCTAACAAGGTCGAAGAAGTTAAGTAGATAACAATATTTAAACAACACTTTGTCGGCAATATTCTGCTCATCACAACTACTACTCTACTTCGAACGGCAACAATCGTTTATGAAGACATATCATGAGATACCGTATCTATTTGGGCGGCTGTTCCACGTGTAGCACATTCATGGTCCATTAGAATCCAAAATTTATTGCGTCAAAATCAATAAAGATAAAAAACAATATACAATATGGCACCGCGACAAGTGTGCCGTTACGAACGTATGCAAAAATCGTCCTTGGACCGCTCTCCATATTAGCTACAGTTAATTAATTTAAATATATTCGCGGCGGGTTCGCTTTCGGCGACTATTCAAATGATTCTTACAAAACCATACAAGCGGAAATGAAACTAAGCTTATTAAAAGGAGAAACAAGAAGTCGGTGCGCACGCGCTCATGCCACAGTGCAGGCAACTTAAGTGTTGCGACTTCGTCCGATCGACTCAATATGTATTTCTAAACTTGCTAGTAAGCCGTAGCATGGTCGATGTAAATAAAGGTAAAAAATTGTCCCGTGAACAATGAAATTATTTATTTTCTCGTTGTGTTTACACATCTACGGCTAGCCGTAGATGTGTAAACACAACCGTATGCCTTTAGAGGCAGACACACATATCTATATATTTATATGCTCGGTGATTCGCACGTTATGTTTATGTCAGACGAAAGTAACGCATAATCGGCTATATGGACAGACATCTAAATAAAAGAAGCTCTCATGCGTGGTAATTCAATAAATCTACGTATAGTATTTCTTCGGATCTATGATTGCCTACCCGCATTTATTTCGGACTGATTATAATTTGTATTTGTTTAAGTGTCTTCTTATCTTTATACTACATGAATTTTCGTACTTGTAGTTTTGGGCAGGTTTTATTTTGGGACAGTTACACGGTGGCGTGTACAGCCGCCAGACGGCGTGCGCGCGCGCAGCACCCGCGGCGCCTCACTGCTGCGCGCGGCAGGTGCGTCTCTACAATATGAATTGTGCGCTTAATTTGTAGCGAGCGTACGCATACTTCTTACACTTCTAATAACTGGCTCGGACCACGCGTGCAAACGTTTCAGAGTTTAACGTTGAATTATAATCGCCAGTAAATTACGCATTTGGTGATATTACAAAGTAATTATCTATGGCCTTAATAAGTGATATTAAGGCCATAAAAAACATTAAAAATAATAATTTTACAAAGCCATTTTCTTTATCAAATCATTAAATGCGTCTTTAACTAACTTACAACCTCAAGATCATTTAGTTCATGAATTCTTTATCCTTTATACTTTTTGTATAGGTATAAGTACATACAAACTTTTTACATATCTGCCGTTGTAACAGGTTCGGAATCGCTAAGAATATCGACTCTTTCTAATAAATTACTTACTCCTTCAAATAAATTACAGACACAGTAAACAAAAATATATCGTGAAGAAAAAAATATGCAAACTTATCACAATTACATGCAATTACTTCTGTTACGAGATAATAAGTATGTATTATGCAACCAACAAATAATGAGAGTGCGAAACAATAAACGTAAAAATTACAAATTCAAATGCCGAGTGTCAGGGAGCGGTGGTAGCTCAATGGTAAGGACACGCGCCTCTTAACCGAGGAGTGCGGGTTCAAACCCCGGCATGTACCTCTAGATTTTAAAAAATCTATGTACATATTTATACCACTAGCTCGACGGTGAGGGAAAACATCGTGATGAAACCTACAAATTCAAACAACTTTGAATTTGTAACCATGATCCAAAAATTGTCTGGTTCCCCTATCTTAGGGTTACGGAGGTCAGATCGGCAGTCGCTTCAATGTAATTACCAGACTCGCTAAATCCTGGATCATGGTCTAAGCGGACCCCGTCTATACACGGGACATAACGCCAGGAGGATGATGAAATGCCGAGTGTCAGTAGCGCCACCTATAAGCGCGGTCAGCGACACCGGCGACAATGCGCCATAACATTATAATGACATTATTTGTTTATCAATAAGCGATTTGCATGCGTGCGCCACGGAGCGCAGCGCGTATCGCGCGCTAAGACTGCGCTGCGCCGCGTGTTGCGCCAACTCATCTCACTGCGCTACACATGTCAACTCAATTCTTCAAAATATGATGACGTATAACTGGGTTAGTACGAAAACTGGCGCTCACCTTTGTACCTACCTATTTTGGTGCGCCATAACGTAATTTTGATCTACCTCGTAGTGATTTGCGCTTGAGTTACTGTGTTTAAGCAAAGATTATTACTGAGTTGCTAATAACTAACTCGCTATGAGGAGCAAAAGACGGATTCGAAAGATGTTCGCGTGATGATGATTACCATTTTACCATAGGGGGCAAACGAGCAGAGGGCTTATCTCACCACAGCTTTTCATGGAACATGCAGCACCAGAGGCATCACACAAGATTCATCAACCTTCAAGAAGAGAAAATGTTTCTTTCTGGGAGGTCGTAGGTCGCTGCATCTGTTCGGAAACACCGGCGACGGTAATTGATTCAACAGTTTTGTTGCAAGTGTAATAAATAAAAGCCTATAATCACTACATATTCAAAAGTAAAAAAGACATATAGACTAGACCATGGCCGGGCCCGGCAACAGATACATCTATGTTAATCAATCTAATTGTAATTTTATGTGATTAAATTATATGGCTATTTATGTATGTATGTATTTACAAAGAGATAGGTGAAATTAAAATGTCACTGATTGCGTTGTCTGTAAATCGCAATTTAGGCAGTATGCGGTGGTGCAAGATGATTTTTAGAAATAGCCAATTTAAATTCCTGGTAAAGAAATGTTTAATATTTGGATAGTAGAGATTAAGGGCGGCTACAGAACGTCATTCAGTGAGGCCATCATGTAAATCAATGTCTTCTGCTCGTTAATGATACGCGGTGGTAACATTGCATTAAAATTAGCTGTAAAAAAATAAATAAGATCAGAAAAACTAATTATCTTCTTGGAAAGTGCTCAATATCCCAAAAAAACATCGAAGGGTAATTTCATTGAAATACTTAACACCATATTTAGTATAGCTATAGGTATACTACCTACTACGATGTTGGTCTGGGACTTAAAAATGAATATGCTAATTGTGTTTCTTGCCTAGAATATCGTAAAAGGCGACTAATGGTATATGGGGTTGTGGGTATGTGATTGTGTAGCCGAGCTAGCCACTTGTCACTACTTTTTCACAATTTCCACCTAACTTAGCCCAGTTTTGTTTTTGGCTGAATGTGGTTAAAGGGGCCTGCTGTCCTTTTGACTCTGCCTACCCCTTCGGGGATTATCGGCGTGATTTTTTTAAATTTTTTTTTATTGGAATGCAAACATAAGATACAGCACATACATTACAAATATCACAGGCAATATGACAATTCCATGTCTGATCTTACAGTTATGGCAAACACATCATGTATTAAGGAAAAAATAGACAAAATTAAATAGAAATTAATTAAGCAATTCAACCAAAATTATAACAATACAAAAAAATACTAATACAGTTACATTATACATTCTTATATCCTTTCTATTTTGATACAATAAGAAGAAATATACGAAATAGAAAATTGGACACGCATTTACCAGTCTGTCTATAAATACTGTCATTAACTAAGGTGCGTCAACTGTTTCAAGCTATGTAAAAATTTGGAGCGGCTTTGAAAATGTATGCCTAGTTCCGGTATTTTATTAAATAGGTCATTATATAATTGTGACATACGAAAGACGGGAGAGTTGCGGCCTAACCTGGTCCTATAGAATTAATTTTTAAATAACCCACAAGGATGACGTGGCAGGCGAGTGGGAATATTAAACTGCAGTTCTTTGAGTAACTTTGATGCTATGTATGTATGTATGTATACTACTACTTAGTATAATGAGGAGTTGCAAGTTGAAGTATTACTAAATATCAATGTCAAAGAAGATAAAAAAAAAATTGATGAACGAAGAGCATAAAATAAATATTAAATTATATTTTATGCCTTTTATTAATGTGACGATAAATCTGACGTACGATGACAATTTCAGACGTAAATATTTTCTTGTGGAAAGAAAGTTTTTCGGCAAGCAATAATAATAGCTGCCTCCTAATAGTGTCGTGGTTAATATATTTTAATAAGAAATAAATGTCGTTAATTAAAGCACGTAGCCGCGCGTCAAGCGCGCCGTGACAGCTGACTGACATTTGCACAACTGCGCCACACATTTATTTGCTTCAACTGTATACACGTGTATATAGTTGAACATTTATATATAACAATTAAAAAAGAGAACAACCTACTTCACGAAAAATATTTTATGGTCATTAAATGTACAAAAATACATACATACAGGAAATACACGAATTCCTCCTTAAAAATTATGGCACAAAATTAGAAACTTTAAAAGCAACTAGGACCTAATATCTAATTAGACCGCTAAATATATAATTTAAAATCCGTTAAATATATTTTTTTATAACTCTAAATATGTATACTGCACATAATCTTGGTACTGTTTTACGGTTTTAGACTTTAGAAAAGTTTGAGGATATTTAATGCTTTCATCATCTATTTTTAAGGAAAAAAAATCCAATACTGAAAAAATATAAAATGTATAAATTTAAACTGTCATCAGAAATGACCGAAGATGGTTTCGGGAACCGCCGGGCTGACTGCGGCCGGGTGCATCGGAGGCTGCCCCCTGCGCGTGCGCACCCCACATGCTAAACAGGTTTGCTACAAGTACACTAATTTGAATAATTCCCATACCAAGTGGACTACATTTTTAATTATTTCTGTTTTTTATCAGTACACCTGAATAAGAAACTAACAAAAAAGTCTCGTGTTTATATTTTTTTTATGTATGATTTTGTTCTTTAGTCTAGGTCTAGGTCTAGCAACATTTTACATATAAAAAATACGTTTTGTATTATTTAACCATCATACAAAATTATTGTGGAAGTGGTTGTTCTTATAAAGAAAAATAATGAATATATAAATGGTATCTCAAATCTTTTTGAATAGAGTAAATGACATTTATTTTTAGATCAAAACAGTCCATCAAACGGCGGCTACCTGCAGCGCGGCCAGCCCTCACATCACTCATTCATCCCACGGTCGAGGAGATGTCGTTAACAATGTGTTACAATTTCTTCCCTCTTCACCGACCGATTTACATAACAACTGGTCTTAGATAAATTGGACATACATACGTGCTGTGGAAAATTAAAAATATGGCTGGACAGGTCGTTACACGCAGTTACACGCGGACTCTGCGCTATTGTTGTAATTCTATTAGTTGTTTCTCTAGGGGTTTTTGAAGAATATGTCGGTTAAGTGTCAAAGAAAAAAACTTGGCCGGTTTACTACGCGGGCCTAGTAGCGACGACAACTATTTTTAAAATTCATATAAAAAGGCTATCATTTAAATGTTTTTGACTAGTGAATATTATTTATGTACAGTCCATAGTTGACTGTTTAGTTGTTTAATTGAGATAGCCCTATTGGTGAAATGGTTCAGCTTTAGGTCGAACGCAATGGGCTCAGGTTCTACCTTCACAATAGGACAGACAGATGTTAGTGAAAAACGAACTCTAATGAAAATGTTTAAGCTAATTTAATTTTAAATAAAACTAATGTAATATGATGATATCTGTTAGCGTATACTGCTAAAATTGTTTTAATGATAAGTTGTTTGAAAACAATAAAAATAACATCTGACAAAATGTTTCCAATTTCCTATGTACTAAAAAATATTCTACCTGTATCAAGAACTCACACGTTTTTACGCGTCGCAGTGTACCGCGTGTCCGCGCGAAGGCGAAGGGGTGGTCGACAATGCCGGGCGCGACGCAAGCTGATAATAATTGTTGCACTGTGACACGACACCGTCCTGTCATTGTGATAACGATACTCGAAACAGAAGAATGTATCAGCTGTCTTTGGAAAGTTAAGCATTGATTTAAACGTATATGTATAAAAAGTCTTAGTGTTTTAATAGACAGATGGCAATTGATAATGGTTATATAATCTATAGTTCTTAAATCACTTTTTAATAATTTATAAACATATATCCAAACTTTCGAAGCTCGGAAATATCACAAATATTTGTTTGGTTCTTAGGTCCTGACAGGCGTACATGTTGCTTTGCATCGGTAATCTAATATTGTCAGTATAGTGTTATATTGTTTGTGGATTTTGTTATTTCATACTTAGAAAATAAAATAGATTTACCTCCAAACATCAAGTTATTTCAAACGTGGTCTTCTTCCATTGCAGCAATAATAAATGATACAACAGAAAAAATCTTCATAATCCTCGCCGAACTAAATAGGTATACTTAATCAACGAGAATCTAAGCATTAGTCCCCCACGCAGCCGATACGTATCGAATCGAAATGACGTCTCATTCGTCCGATTTATTGCGCGCACACACAAGAACAACAGGCAAATCAAATCCTGCCACAGACAAAAAATACGTAGAACAAAAATTCATAAAAAGTTCAGTAGGTGGAATATTAGCTGGGTATTTTTTTAAGCCATGGCGTTGTTGTGCGAGCGATTTGTGTACTGTGTACGAGCAGTGACGCAACATTTTGCATGCAGTTCGATCCCCGGACGGCGATAAATCACGCCGGGACAGCCGAACAAAGCCGGTAACGCGCCGTGTCTTTGTGGATTTTGAGCGATTTCGGGTTTATAATCATTTTTCATCCCGTTAGGGCATTTTACGGCGATCATGGGAGCCACGTCGTCTTTGTTCTGTGCTCAATTCGTTGTGTAGAGGGTTTTATAGCTTTATTATTGGAAATTACAAGATTTGCAGTTACGTTCAGTATGTATTCCTATAAATTGGTAGGCATTACATATACAGTTAAACGTATTTGTATTTAACCGGTATTCAGTTTGGTGAAACATCTTAGTTCATGTAATGTATATGAATTTAGTTTCATAACAATAACATCATTTTCGCATATTGTCTTTTCAGGTATAAATATTTAGATACATAGTAAAAATAATTGTCGTTGTTAAATAATAATTTGAAAATAACACTCAATATATTATTTTCTAGGTAGATAATAGTGAACCTTCCCAGATTTCATCTTAGCTTCAGAACTGGCGTGTCTGCGTTCAATTAGTCTGTAGATAATAGAAAGATCTTCGGTTTTGTTAAGTTCAGGTGACCTATGTATTTGTCTCAATTTATCAAGCTACGTCACTTAGTAAACAAATTACTATTGTTGCGCACGTTTCTAGCTGAAATAGAACCATGCTGCTTTGGTCGCTCAGTTTAAACGTTCAGGAATTAAAGTAATTATGCTGCAACTACATAGCGAAAGATGTCAAGCGAAGTCTCCGTGACAGTGTTGATATTTATGACGGCATGTCACTCGATATTCGCGGAATAGGTAGGGCGTAAAAAACTGCGGGAAAATCAACTGTCATACTTCTTACAGAGATCAGAAGTACTGAACTGGGAGTTTATATTTCACTATGCTCATGTAGGAACTCTTGATAAAGGCGAGATACACCATACATCGAAGAGGTGTGATCAGTATTCAGTAGCAGGCTATATGTAGGTTTCAAGTTTGTTAATTGCTCGTGTTTATATTTAAAATGAAAACCGATAATATTTTGAATTGAGGGTTTAATACTGATAACGTTGTATTTTTTGTATGATCTGAAATAATGCCATCACAACAATCACTATTACTATGTGAAATATATGTCAAAATTATATTTAATTGATGTTCTATTACTTTTATGTTAACTAGTAAAATATTATCGAATCATTCTACCAATGACATACATCAGTCTTTTTGGGATAAATGTTCTTTGTTTTATTGGCTTGTTGATTTAAAGATTTCCGCCCTTATCAGTTGATAACTGATCATCAGCATTCTGACACCTCTGTGGTAAATGTATCTTGCATCCGAATTTGTGCAACAGGGCCGCATTTAGTTGTCATAGCGGCCCTTGACCAGCCCTGCTGATTTAATGCGCCATCGATCGACGCGAGAGATCGACCAATCGATTACGTAACGTGTCGAGACACACCTTGCATCGGTGCTAACATGTCGAAGGTTGAAATATTGTCAACTAGGTCTTGCGTATATTGCAAATAATTTATAAAAAACTGCCCTTCTTTTGTTTGCTGAAACAGTGCCTAAGAAATAGCGTGCAAACGAAATTAGTTTTTTGAAAAAGCAGCAAGCCCGCTTCATTGCTGCACGATGGTTGTAGTCATGCATTGACTGGAAGACTGTAAGTATTGTAGAAGTTGGATAACCCCAGCGGCTGGGCCTCACGTGTAGAGGCGAGTGACACGCATGCGGCGGCAGCGGCGTGTCTAATGCGGACTGATGCTGCCGCTGACAATGCGCCGGGGCCGGGCGCACGGCACCTCGCGGCACGACACGGTGCTCACACGGCGACATACACAGACGTTGTTATTTCAGCTAGCCACCTTAGTATGTGGCTTGTGTAATTGTTTCATATAGTTAGTTAATTAGTTGGTTGGGCATATTGTTTCATATAAGTATGATATTGAAAATACATTCTCTGTACTTCGGAAGGAATACCTATTCACATGTTGATGTGTGGAGCCGTTGGCACATAGAAGTTGTTCGATAATATTACTCAACCGTGTTTGGTTGAGTGATAATTTAACAACTCAGAAGCCACCTAGCTTCTTAGCATTTAGAAGCTAAAACAAATAATGATGGTTTCTTTCCCTTTTTTCTAGCCCGTTGAATATACTTACTTGTGTTATTTTTTCATTTGACATTATATAAGAAAAAATGTTATAAATGAATGTGGAATCCTGCATCCTTTTAAGTTCTGGGAAAGGTACAAATGGATGGAGCATTTATTGCTATCATATTAGCTTACTCTCCAACTTATATTAATAATGTCCTCCTAACCGATATCGGTCAGTGCGGCCAGTCTCAACGAGGATTAGTCATCTGCGCAGGAGATATTATATTGTACAAGAGTGTGCACAAACACAGGTGCTTTCTCTGTTCCTTCATTCTCATAGTCTAGTAAGACGGCAATTCGACATGACCGAAGAGAGGTCAGGCGCAGGACCAACGGCTTAGCGTGCTTTTCGAGGCACGGGGGTAATTAAACAGGCAACTACCTGATTCCGGACTGTTACTGAGTAATTTCAATATTGAAATACCCAGCCACAATTTTTTTTGGCCCGACCCGGTAATTGAAGTCGGGACCTCTTGGTGCATGCTACCACTAGACCAATGAGGCAGCCAAAAAAACTTATATTATAAAAACGGCGACATCACACTCCCCGGTACAATGGAGCTGCGCGCGCGCACGTACCCGGCGCGGCGACGCCTCAGCCATTCGGCTCACACGTAAGCTGCTACACTGAGGATAATGAATACAAATACACGGCTATTTAACTTCCTCCGCGCAAGATGGACGGAATATTAATACGAGCGCTTTGGTTCTGTTTCAAGGGTAGGGACGCTGTTAGCGGCTGTTTACATGCCGGGAACATGCTTCCTAGTTTAAGTGCAGGTAAAGAATGGCTTTAGAAAGCACTTATTCTATTTTCCTCATCTTTATGTCTTTATAATTTACCCATAAAGTGGTACTAGTGCTCCTTTATCAGTGTATAGCCTGCAGTACTTCAGAGTAATAGATATCGGCGTAGATACGGGTAGGCTAAGTGATCGACAGCCTAAAAAACGCCGAGGAATTTGAAGTAATTAGTCACGTAATCAGACATGTCGCTACAGCGATGACAGCCTTGGGATTTATAGCTGAATGCTACTCGATAGTTTCACAGAATAGGCGCAAAAAACTACGCGAGAAATCAACTGTCATACTTTGAACACGAAGTGTGCGTGTTAGGAAGGCGACCTCGCCGGAGTGGATCAGGTGTTCTCTTAAGGTATGGGCGGTTCTGGTGCAGTCGGGTCTAGATTTTTTGGGAAGATTTCTTCTTTTTCTTATTCTTTTGTCTTTATACCGTAGGAGAAAACCAATTCAACTATGCAGTACCTAGTAGTACAATTCAAGTATGCAGTACTAGTTTTAAACCCTGAAAGTATCTAAAAAGACCTAAAGCGGCCTACTGCACAACGCAGGTCCTTTTCTTTCCAATGACTTCTTGGGTTCCTTTTGACAAATTTCTATGAAATAAGTTAAGCTACAAGCTTAACAGCTAGTAATTTCATTTATTTTTGGGTAAACGTCATACACCTCATGCTAGCGTCCTGTCCGGAGGTAAGGTACTTCGCGGTTCCTCGCGCGCTCGCGCTGAGCATACTACGCGGCGTCGATCGCCCTGATCGATCCGTCGCTAGTAAACAACTCGCTGATAATGAAAGCGGTCACTCAGCCACTCTACTGTTCGCTTTAAGAATGAGGCCTCAGCTTATGCATATCTTCGTATCGATGTCCTTAACAATACCGTATGTGACAGCCTAATTAATTGGACTACTTTCCTTGAACTGTCAACGCTGCTTCCATGTAAAATGGAAGCAGTATAATGACGTCTCACATTTAGAAGGTTGACACATTATTATATCCTGTTATGGCGGTTATAGTATCATGTTATACATACTCGGCATATGGTAAGACCATGACCCTAAACATGAGTCTAGTTATTAGATGAATGCCATTGCCATTTAGCTACCCTTACACATGGGGTTAAGATGGGAGTCACTTACTTTAAAAAAGGTAGTTTAAATCAATACTAATGAAGAAGAAATATCTTCTATTAATGAAAAAATTATAAATGTGATCATACAGTTGCCTCAAAATAACTTATTTTAAAAACTGTATGCCTTGGATGAAATTACCTACCAGTAGAGTTGCGTAATTCTTCCATTGTGAACAAAGCTTATCATTGTTTTTTTTTCAAAACAATTATCATTTAATTTAGTCGCAAAATGGCCTGAACCTAAAAATGTCTCAGACGCTGTCAAGTCAAACGCGATCAGGCAATTAGCATCTGCGTCAGGTAAATGGGCCGATGAAGTAATCGCTCCACCTTGTTCCGTTGTTCTATTGGTTGGTTGGCCTGTGAGGCAAACATATTTGCAGGTCTTGTAAATAAAATAGCGGAGAAATTGAATTAATAACGATGGTAGCAACGATGTTTACCATTTATAACTTTCTTTTTGATCTGGTTTTTGGAACATTTTTTTTAATAACATTATATTCTATGCTCGCAATTCCCGAAATAAGAATAGGCAGAGTCAAATGGGCAGAGTTTTAACTAATTTCAAATGGAAAATCGTAAAGAAGTAGTGACAAGCAGCTATATCGTCGCCTACAAAATCACATACCCAAAACCCAACATACCATTAGTTGCCTTTTACGACATGCCAGGCAAGGAATACAGTTGGCACATTACTTTTGAGTCCCAGACCAACATAGGACAAAAAAAAATTTGTACTTAGTCTATTTAGAATACCAAGTTGTTAAATGATGTATTGTAATGTACAATCTCGTATCAATCGTTTAGATCAACCCTGTATGGCATAAAATGCTTATACCGATTATTAGCAGGTACTTAAATATAGATATCATTAAGCACAATCCCCGAAGGTGTAGGTAGAGTACAAGGAACAAAGAGTACTCGAAGCCGTGTGTCCGACTGTACAGTTTTATACTGGCAAATGTTACCCCGCCGCGATACAAGCTGTGCTTAGTGCAGTGGTCAGAATCAGTTTAAACATGAACCCACTTTTGGCAAATGAAGTTATTATTTATTATTATTAATTATTACTTAAGAATGACTACTTAAAATTAAGATACTATAGTCAGCATCTGGTTATGTTTCAAAATAAACCATCTTGAACATATGTGTTTTTATGATAAGGCGACTGCAGACCCTGGTACCTGATGTGCTGGGCGGTGGCTGCGCGGGCGTCGCCGACGCTAGTGCTCGCTGGCCGCAGCCGCAGTGCGGTCGGTCGGCGGTAGTTCAGCGTCAGACACGAGTGAAACTTCTCAGAACTATAATCGCGACTCGCACTTAGTCATCACGCGAAAACAACGCCTCGACTGCCACAGACTGATTTTATGCGAAAGGGCTGAAATTTAGAATTGACTATTTTTAGTTTGCACATATGTATAAATTCACTTTAATTAAAAACAGAAAATTTTTGGGGCATCTATTCTTACTTCATTAAATATAATGGAAATTAAATTGTTATGTTTTAATCTTTAAATACAAAAAATATATAAGTATGTAGCCTTATTTTTTAAAAAGTATGGAACATGGCCTTAAATATTACATGTATTATGTTTTAGCTCAGACGAAATATATATGCATCGTCTTACTATTAGTCTTAGTTAGTCTGTTATGACCAAAAAATTGCCATCTCGAACAAAAAATTGCCATAAACAAATATTTTTATGTAGTAAAAAATATTCAGTAGTGAAAATATTTATATAATTCAAATATAATAAGTCGAGTAACAAATAAAATCATACCGCATGCGCTACGCTGTGACGGCCGCGCGGGAGCGATGCGCCCGCGCAGGCAACCGATAATTATGTGATTAGCGGCTAATGCATTAGGTAATGGCCGCTATCTGGCACGGCGCAGACAATTTCTTAAAACAATGTCAGGTCTCACAATAACTTATGGCTCGTAAAAAATTTTGCTTCGCAAATTTAGATTAATACTTTGAATCTAAACACTCTTAGATCAAGTAAAAATTAACAAGACATGGTTGTGATGCTTAAAACGAATTTAAACATTAATCTCTGATATATAAATAAATATTACCTAAATTTATTAACAAAAAATCATAGCACAATCGTACACTTTATATCAATATGTAAAATATAAAAGAATCTTTTTTAATTACATAATACAATTTTATGTCAACGAATTTGTAATTAACTTTATACATAAAGGCACCTATGCTGTACTTGGTCAATTGTTTATGATCGGAGTTGTCCATTACACCGTGATTGAGACTTGAATTGCCAATAATAAAATAGCAGAAAACACGCCACAAAGTAATTTCAATGAAAAAGACTGCAATTAAAGTATTGGGAAAATGCGATGTATTTAATGAAGATTGTCCCGCGGCAGACGGCGCGGTTCTTATTCGTTGCACCTTTTTAGGCTATGACAGCCAATTAGTGAATGCCCGGTGACATTTTCCGAACGAGCGTTAACCCTTCCGCGCGATAGTTTGTTTAATTTATGCAAATTGTCTTAAAATGGAAACGCAATCTCTGTCGCATATTTAACAAGCTCATGTAGTCCTGCAATAGATTGTTTGAAAAATGGCGGCATGACAGACCGAAAACACGGTGGCGTAACTTAGTATTAATGGCTTACAGGTTAAAGTTACATAACTTAGACTAAGTAGTGTCTAAGTTGTCCTACTGATATTATAAATGCAAAAGTTTGTTTGGATGTTTGTTACTCTTTCACGTAAAAACTACTAAATGGATTTTAATGAAACTTTAGAATAATATAGCTCATACACCCGAATAACATATATGCTATGTTTCATCGACGTGCCACGCGAGCGAAGCCGCGGGCAGAAGCTAGCGTAATTATAACCGAAAGTGATCGGTTCACTAATAATTAACAACTGTTGCTTAATGCGAGTAGAAAAAGTAGGGAAGAATCCTTGGAGTGGGTCTCAGGGGGTTATAATTTTCAATCCATCTAAATTACATATTAAAAAACTTGTGTTTGTTCATGCCAGGAAATATGTAAATCAACGGTAAGGATATCACGAAGTAGTAGTTTTTTATAAAATAATTTACCGGAATCGTATCACCCGATGATTAAATTGTTCATTGAACCATTCGGGTTCCCATGTATTATTATTTACAACAAACAATTAAATTTTATAGTATGTATAAAATATTATACAAACCCAAACAAAGTCTGGCAACTACAAGCAAGTAATACAGAACAATTATCAATAATTACGAAGAAATCGTAGTCGGGCCAGCATCGCCATGTAAAACGGTGATTATACGGTAGCACGGCTAATGTGAAACGTGTTATCAGCGTGATGCGTCTCCTTGTTGAAAACATAATGCCAGAGTCATTACGATGACTGACCGGAGACCAATCGACGACGGCCGCCCGACTACCTTTGAGTCTACTGTAATGATCTTACGGTAAGTCAAAGATTAGTCAACCTCTATATATCTATAGATTTATACGTGTAAATATCTACTTTTAGCAGGTTAGTAGTGTTAAAAAATATTAACTATTTATATATCATGTTTGAAAACATAAAAAAACAGTATTTCCTACCATTTTAAGCGAATTGCCGTTGTCTATTGGTTGTAGGCGATTATTTAAGATGTAATATGTAGTTTAGATATCAGAAAATCATTACATACGTAAATTATATGATTAGGGATTGATATCTTTAGATGAAATGAGATTTAGTACCTACACTGAAAAAGATACATGAAATGAATCAAGTGAAAACTGCATTAAAAATTTAAGTAATTTTCAAGAAAATGTGGAATCCCTAAGACCTGGACGCTGTTATTGACTTTTTATCATTTTAAAATATCATCAAGAGCTCGCCGTGCAAAAAAATCTCTTTGCATAGCTTTTGACAAGCAATATCTCTTTGATACAATTTGTATAACGATTATCTAACTGGACATAGTTTGATGGGTGACCAGGAGAGTGCCGGTCCCTCGCGCACCGCGGCGGTGGCGCGGTCGTTACCCGGCCGGACCACAAAAACATCGCAAGACAAAGAAAGTGCATTTTCCTCCAGTGTAATCGTATATTATTTGGAGCGCAATACATTATTCATGAAGTATGATACGTGGAGTAAGGTTCACCTCGTACCGTCAGCAACTAAATCGTTAGAATAACGCGAATAGTTTTAATGGAATCCAAATAAGAGCTGTTCTAGAGAAACAACCGTACCGTGTCGTAACGGACGTACCGCGATGATGGTCATTTAAACACTAATTATATAGGTATTTGTAATTAATATAGTGAATAGTTAGCGGTCGGTCTGTGCCGGCATCCCGTCCGTGCTCCGAGCTGGTATTGAGAACTAATTACAAAAATAAAAACCGGCCACGGTGTAAAAAGTATTTGTTGTACATGATCCGACTAGCGCTCCTAGGCGCTACCGGCGATACGCGATCACAAAACGCGCCAATTATAGCCGCCAGACCGATGGTTGACGCTGTTGTCACGATAAACAATTAACACGAACCGATCGTTTATGAACGACAGGAGTTTATCGAGTCTACGGCAATGTTCACAATACACAACACCTA
Organism: Glyphodes perspectalis; assembly: GCA_951394215.1. Lineage (NCBI taxonomy): Eukaryota > Metazoa > Arthropoda > Insecta > Lepidoptera > Crambidae > Glyphodes > Glyphodes perspectalis. The sequence continues at coordinate 18,273,604 of OX596205.1, read as the reverse complement.
TTTTTATAATTGTAAGTACAGTAAGTATAGGTATGTACATCCGGTGTTAATTTAACTAGTTCAATAATATGTCGTTAATATATATCTTTGCACATACATAAAAACGCATCTGTTCTGTTCTATGCATATCAGAAATAAAGAAATTTCACAAAGTTTAGGCAAATTTGAAAAAAAGAAGTTTTGCTTTAAGTTAATAAGTAAAGTTTTTAGTTTGATAGTATTTTTGATGTGGGACTTCAAAATAATGTTGAAATTTGTGTAACCGACGAGTTGGCCATTTATCACAGCCTTTTCTCAACTTTCCATTAAACTCAATTTAATTGATGGCTGAAGTAGTTATAGAAGCTAGCTATTCCTTAGCTTTGTCTACCCTTTCGAAGATAGCGGGCGTGGATGGTATGTATGTATTAAAGTAAAAAACTCAAATGTCAAGTCATAACGCATTACTTCGCATTGCGTGTTGTATTTGTTTTCGCGACGGTACCCGCGGTATCTATTGTGGGGTTTGAGCGCGTACTCATCGCAGTTATTGTTGCTAAGTGTTTATTTAAATATTGCCCGCGCGGCCGCTATCCGCTCCGCGCATCTGCGCCGCTCGCGCCTGTGCGCCCGCGCCGCCGCGCCGCCCGCGCCGGCGACCCAGCGATCGGGATCTACGACTAACGTCCTATTATAATTCTAGATATGCACTTGTATTCAAAATAAACAAACAGAATATGAAATTGTGTAACGTCATAGTGTTTTTACTTGGCTTTTCAAAGTCCACCACTACCTAGATTGGTGAATAAGATCTATGGTGAAGTGATTTTTGATGACGTATTTACATATAAAAACAAAATGTTCAGTCAGGTACCAACGATCTAGGCAAAGAAAGAAGAAACTCTCTCTATTAGACAGGGCGGGTTACGTTAATTAAATATAACAGATTTTATTTGTCTATTTTATTTCTTGAGTGATTTCCTAATATTAAGCCATAAAAATCATAAAAACCCTGACATTATCATCACCTTGATGGTTGCTGTTTGAAGGAAAAGTAAGTTGAAAACAGGTGATTAATTGTTCCGTTCTTTATAAATAACTGATCAAAATCACGTGCTGAGTAAAGAGAGGATTTAGCTGCAAACGGGCCGGCATCACCGGCCGGCGCGTAAACACCGCGCGCAGCTCGGGCGGCGTCTCCCCCGCGCTTATTAAATTTCCCCAAAAGAAAATTTAATTAAGAGAGTTTTTTCTTTTTATTTCACACCCCAGATTTCATTATTGGCGCGGACCGCGCGAAAGGGTTTAGTTCTTAGAGCTATAAATATAGTAGACAAGACATTTAAAATATATACCCCAATAAAATTTACTTTTGTGATAACTGTAACTTTGTAACGTATATGTTCGTAAGACCATGATTTATGCGGGGTAAGTTATTTAAAAAAAATATATTTAAATCATATCTTACAAATTGTACAACGTATGGAAAAATCTTTTACAATTAACATATTTTTGACTTTCGTTTTCATTATTCCAATAATACCTATTTAAAATAGTTGACTTCAATACGGAGGCACCTCACGCCTGCGTGTTCTTCGAATCGAAAGCCGATGGAAAGCACTAGGAATTCTAAATGTACCGCAACTAGTACGCCATGGGTATATTTCTTGACACTTAACATTCTAAGGGATTACCAATGATCATTAGAACTCGTGTGAATATGTAGACTTAGCATAATAATGCTGAATGAATTATAATTAAAACCGCTTACAAGTGCATTTTATTTTATTAATATTGGTAGAACTTAGTCATTATTAGAATAGAAACCGGGTAAAATGAATATTGAATCCGTTTTATATTCCGTGTTGAAATATTAGGAGGTATATATATATATACAGTTGGTATATAATTTTCTAGTCCCAGATGAACATAGAACAAATGCATTCAATTAAAATTAAAATAGAATATTACAATTGCAACAGAATACAACGACTTATAAGTTGTTGTTTTGTAACCTAAAACCTACTTTTGTAATTTACAATTTTTTTCAAAATTCATAAGATAACGCAACACAACTTTCATTCCAAAACAAGAACCATTAAAGTTTTAAATTATTGAATAAATCAATTTAAATTACATTTTTGTCATTTTTAATGTGTTGCGCCGTTGCAAATTTATGTTGCATATGTCCGTTTAACATGAGTTTTTGATTTCTCATCAAATTTTCACCACCTTTCTACCGTTATGTCCCATTCCTAGTTCGGCTCCACTTGAACCGCCCTCATTAATTATGTGAGACTGGCTATTTCAACTAATAATATGTAACTAACTAAACTTTACGCCACTTCCCTAGCGGGGTAGGCGGAGAGAACCGAACGCCATATGGCACGATCCTTACACACCTCACTCGCCTCTTCAACATTCATGATCCTTTTTATACAAGCTCTACGGTTTTTATGACTCCTAACATCACCTTCTGTTAATACACGACCAATCTGGTCGTGGTAGGTGAGACTGGGCCTTCCGCGGCTCCTACATCCTTCCACATTCGCATTGTATATCTGTTTAGTCAATCTTTCGTCATCCATTCTTTCCACATGTCCGAACCACCGGAGCATGCCTCTCCTTACCTTGTTTTTAATGATAAATAATATGTTATCATTAAAAAAAAGAAATAGCCAAATTGGATTATAGTCAAATATCGTTTATATGACTGGGAAATGTTTGATTTTAGAGGTTGCTTCACAATGTTTCTCTACACCGCTAAACAAGAGGAACATGTTCGGGTTTGAACCAACAATGCTCGTATTGAGACCCGTGTCCTTTACCAATGGGATACCACCGATTATTTTCCTCTTCTTCAGTTTGAATAACAAAAGACTAAAAGTTTCCAAAGTCTATGGGGTGGCAGCGCGGCTGGATGTGTTAAAAGTGGAAAGTGAAATATAAAAAGTTACAACTGGCCCGCAGTGTTCGGTCCGGCGCGATTTACGACGCGCCTTATTACAGACACTAATTCATTTGCGCTAAGCTCTAAGAAAGGGTCGAGAATTAACGAGGCGAGGCTGCGAGCCCGCCGTGATGTGTCGCCTTGTGAAGCGTTTCTTCGTGCACTATGAAGCTGTAAATTATTTTGACTTATTATTAGTTTGCATGTCAGCACTACAGCAAAAATCATCGACTACTTCCTACCGGGATAAATCTGGAAAAAATATATAATTTCCGAGGGACAGTTTATGAACAAAAATGTTCAATGCAATAAATATGATGTCTTTGTTGACAAGCTCGATGGCGCATTCGGTAGTGACCCTGCCCATGCGCCAAGAGTTGTAGGTTCGATCCCCACCTAGGACAAATATTCCTATAATGAATACTTGTGTTAGTTCAGTGTCAAGTTGTTAATAATTCAATATTTAAGTATTTATACGTAACACAAGTGCTTAAGCTCCTTACATCGGAGTCAAATCAATATATGTGATGTAGTCTGATATTTATTTTATTTATTTATTATTTGTAAACTTTTTGAAATAGTTTATTCCATAAAACTATAATTTAGGTGTAGTTGTGAGAAGCATAATAATATTATGCCATCAAACATAAAATAAATTTATTACAACCTATATGTCTAGGTAAGCTAGGTATCAGTTTCAATGATTTATGTGCCAAAAAATGCTAATTTATATTTTTTAAAACTGCATTTTAATCCTCATTATAGATGCGGCCTTCAGGATCCACTCGGCTAGATCGCCAGGTGTCGTAACAAACGTTATAACATTATCTGGTGACGAAACTCGAAGGCAATTATGTAAAATATGTTGTAAAACACTTAGAAACGAATAGTATTTATTGGCTGGTGATTTTTTCGCTAATGATGTGGAAGACATTTTATCTTTTCAAGGAAAACTGTGTAGGCAGGCTAATCAAGGCCACGTAGAGTGATAAGGCAGGCGGAAGAGTGTTTGCTCCGTGGAGCTAGAAGTTGTCCAAAACTCGTCCCTAACTACGCTACAATTGATGTTGGAGTTATTCAAGGCTCGCCATCGTGTAGCAATTAACGAAAACATCAGTTAAAAAATTAAGCCAAAACGTAATCATCAGTGGAGAGTTAGCTTTGGTACAATTGTGATAAATGTTTCCTCGGCAGTATTATTTTACAATTCTGATTTTTAAGGCAAACTACCTAATAGATACTCAATTATAGTATAATCAAAAAAGGGGTTGTCAGGAGATAGTCTAACAATCAAATTCAATATTCTGCCCGTGATCATTGATGTCGTTCAATACGTCGTAGAGAGATCTACATACTTAGCAAATTGACAAAAAAGCAACATAATTTAATGAACATTAAATTGTTCTAAAGTAAAGTTCAGCAAAGTGTTCAGCTAAAGTATTTTTCGGGAGGCAACACTTTTTCCTGGACAAACATAACTTCAAATAGAAGTTAAGGTAAAGTAGGTATTCACTTTCGCAGCAACATATATTGGACGTACATCTTCTTTTATTTGTCAATCTATTTCAATCGTACGTTGCGCTAATTCCATACATGAAAGACAATGAGGCCGTGAGAAAAAGTAATGTCCATTGACAGGACGAGTCCAGAATGATGTATCGATAGTCGTATAATCGCCGCGGCAACAACGGGTGATCGATACATGTGACTTACGATTTCACTGCTTTCGTAATCGATTTTTGATTCCGTTTCTTGTTACGAAATCGAAATCGGTGTCGTTTTGTTTCTCGCTTTGGTCTAGGTTCTGTCTGTATTTAGACTTAGACTACGTAATATATTTGAAATATTTTCTAAATTGTTTGTTTTAAAACAAATTACGTAATTTATAAATAATACCAGACTTGTAATAAATAATAGCATACAATTTTACTCACTCCTACGTATAGATATTTGTGGTCTAAAGATTTAGGCGTACTGGTACAATGTAAATGGGTAATAACTTAACAATTTTATTGTATCTTATTCCTCGTCTAATTAAAAATAAGTAATATCCTTGTCCCACCAGTTAAAATCAACTAAATTAAGCTCAGGAACTGCAAAGTGGTAAAAAGCATAACGTCTATGTCAGATATATCCACGCTTGCAGGCACCCTATCACACAGTATGCTAATGAAACGTTGCAGCACTTGAATTGCATATTAAAGCCACAAGCGGCGATAAATAATTGAAATAATAATAAGATTAACCACTTGATGACTTGATCAGCCTCTTCGTATTACAGATTCATGGATGGTGGTTCTTTTGTCAGTGCATTTACATAATTACAAATACGTAAATAGCATGCATAATTATCTCACTAACACTTTTGAACAGGTTTTTAATATAGAGCTTTCGTCTATAAGTTTTGGTTATACAAAAAGTCCTATGACAACCCTTTATGAATAAAATCCAAAATCACAAAAAAAAAAAATCTCTTGACAAAACAGAAGCAGGAAATGCCTTGAATTTTATCATTTTCTTCCTAGCGTTATGTCCCGTGCTTAGTCAGGGTCCGCTTAGAGTATGATCCAGGATTTAGCGAGTCTGGTAATTATTTTGAGGCGACTGCCGGTCCCGCGCCCCTCGGTAATGAAGCGCGTGTCCTTACCATTGAGCTACCACCGCTCTAATGCTTTCAATTCTATGCATGCAAAGAATTAAGCTTAGCATACATGAAATATAAGCATGGAGAAGCTATTCCCAAATCAGAGCAATAGAGAAAATTTTATTTTTTACTAGACTACAATTCTGACCAGTAGCTTCAATGGAACATTTTATCCAAAATCAAGGGTAGATACTAGCGAGAAAGAGAAGTTATGTGTGTAATTTCTCAAGCTTCCCAAGTGTTCAAGGAAGCCGTAATATCCACAGATCACTATCCCCATCACAATCACAACAAATCGAATGAAGCTCAATAATTCAATAACGCATAACCGGCGGGCGAGACGCGGGCGCGGGCGCGTGTGCCGGCGCGGGTGCGGGCGCGGGCGTAGTCGGGGTCCGCTTACACCATGATCCAGGATTTAGAGAATCTGGTAATCACACTGAAGCGACAATCTGACCTGCGTAACCTTTAGATGGAGGAACCAGACAGTTAAGGATCATGGTAACACATTCATAGTCGTTGGAATGTGCACATTTTATCACAATGTTTTTCCTTACCGTTGAACTAGTGGCATAAATTCGTACACAGATTTGAAAAATCCAGAGGTACATGCCCGGGTTTAAACGCACTACCCTCGGTTAAGAGGCACGTGCCCATATCATTGAGCTACCACCGCTCATGCGGGCAAACAAAATCGAGATCTGATAATAAACCGCGGCGCGCCACCTGACTGCGATTGGGTGTATTCATAGTTTATGAGTCCCGAGTAGGGATTGCTGTCTCGGTGCTTCCTTTAATCCCTGAATAAGACCGGGATTTAAAAAAAAAGAGTATTTTGCTTACGTTGACAAACGCCGTGACTGATTAATGTAAATTTAATTCCGGAAATAGTTACCTAACTTACTCGTTGGAAAGACAGCTGGAAGACTACTTTGCTGTTGTTTGAAAATAATAATAATAAATATCAGACTACATCACATACATTGATCTGACCCCGAGGTAAGTAGCTTAAAGCACTCGTTTTACGGATATCACAATCAACAGTGTATTACAAATACATATTTTTATAAATATTGGATATAACACCCAGACACAGAACAAACACAAGTATTCATCATACGAATATTTGTCCTGGGTGGGGATTGAACCCACAACTCTGGGTGCATGGGGCAAGCCTAGGTCATTACCGAATGCGCCATCGAGCTTGACAAAAATGTTTATTAATTTATTTTTGATCCTGCCTGCTGACAGGTAAGGTTAATTTACTCGATTTTTTTATTTCATGTTGATCTAAATGAAATAATACAAAAAAAAACCCGATTTCAACAGTGCCATTTTTTTCCATATCAGGAAAACACCGCCATCCCGGGATTTCAGATTCCGGTATCGCAATCTCTCGTCCCTGACAAAAGTGGGGGTTGGGGGTCGTAAAACATATTCGCGGAGTTATTCATCCCCGGTGAGCAGTAGCGGTGCCCCAATATTTGATGGGTTGCACCGTTGCAGGGGTAGGATGCCCTCTAATCCGTATTTACGATTAAATATTTTCAACTGGTTCTAATTTTGATTGTAAATGTATCAACATTATTGTTGTTTTGATCATGGGGTTGATTGAGGTTTATATGCAAATACTGCATTTAAAAGCACTTATAGCGGTGGTAGCTCAATGGTAAGGACATGTGCCTCTTAACCGAGTGCGGGTTCAAACCCGGGCACGTACCTCTGGATTTTTAAAATCTATGTACGTATTTTTACCACTAGCTCGACGGTGAAGGAAAACATCGTGATGAAACCTGCAAATTCAAACAACTTTGGATTTGTAACCATGATCCAAAAAATTGTCTGGTTCCCCTATCTTAGGGTTACGAAGGTTAGATCGGCAGTCGCTTCAATGTAATTACCAGACTCGCTAAATCCTGGATCATGGTCTAAGCGGACCCCGTCTAAGCACGAGACACAACGCTAGGAAGATGATGATGATGACTGCACTTAAAAGCACTTGGGCATAATAAATTAGTCTTACACATCAGGCCCGCGCCAAAGAGAGCGTTTGACAGTGTTGACAGCTTATTGCATAATGGCTGTTATTACATTGCTATCTTGGCTTGTTTTGTCTTTGTCTAATGTCTTTAATCAAATATTAGCTGATCCGGCACTTCGTAACGCCCCGTTCTCTGATTATCAATACCCTTTTTTTTCCGTGCAACTTTTTTATTTTTTTTTCTTTCATAAGAACCTTCATCTGATAAAAAAAACACAACTAAAAAAGAATTAGCGAAATTGGTTCAGCTGTTCTGAAGATTTACGCTTAGATACATTCAGCGATTCATTTTTATATTATAGTATGTAGAAGTTTGCTGTATGTTTGGTACGCAATAACTACTTATAATATGGAGCGAATTTATTGTAGCACCAACAAATCGTCATCCTGATTTTCAGTAAGTGTAGCCAATCACCCACAAATGCCAAGGCGTAACAGTATTTTATTATATTTATATCTTATCATATAAAATGTGCTGCTGCTGTGAGTACCAGTCAAAAATTTTCTAAAGCTACTGCCCACAAAAACGCAAGTTCAAACTAAGCTAAAAATCCATTTAATGCGATATCATAGATAAAAAAAAATCTTAGAAATATATTTCTCAATTACTTAGTTAATTTTATGTCTATAAGTATGCGTCTATAATTGCTATTTTATTTGCAAAGCTTCTTCCCTCAATGTAGTACTGTATGTTGCAATAATTCCATCTAGTCATTTACATCTTTTTATAAATTATAGATGAACCAATGTAAAAATATTGACCTAACATATCTGTTCACTCGATAATAATAGTGCAACACATTATATTGTTAAGGAATCCAAATAATTGGTTGGCAAGACAAACGCTTAAGCATGCATGGGTTGAACACGAGTGTATGAAGTTAAATGTAACAGATAACTGCATTTGTTCATTATTATTGTCAAGAGAAATTGTAATATAGATAGGTAGATTATTTTTTTATTGATGCCTGTTAATGCTATTGTTTACGTAATAGATCAAAATGCAAGTGAGTGACGAATGCGGTCTACTCTAATAGGTATGATGGATGAGTGGTTGTTAATTTGTTAATTAATTGTTACTTCATTGCCTCAGTTCAATCTACGTACAAATAAGTCGGAGCCGGCGCGTAGCGCGAGCGCCGGCAAGTGTCCCGGCCTCCTACACGCATCTCGCCTATAACATTTTCCACCTTATCTCCAATTTGGACTGGTTTTGGTTTTTTTATTAGAATAGTTTCGCCTCGATACCGGTCTCCTAGCTGAAGGTTGTTTATAGATAACAGTAAAGCGTATATTTATTGGCCGCCGCTGCGACTGCGCAACGCTAAGGCCGTTTGTCGTACGGCGAGGCGACTTGAAATATCATAGTTTCGTGTTTCATAATGAGTGGAACACGTTTTTGTGGGTTACGGGTGGCGTGGAGTCGCCCGCGCACAACGGCGGCTAGGGCTGCCGAGCGCCGGTGTATGATCCCCTGAAGAATTTGATACCTACTAATAAAATACGTTTTCAAAATCTGCTCTTAGAGAGACAAAGCAATAAATTTAGGAAAAAAAATATATTGGCGAAACAGATATTTTAAATTCAAAGAAATTTACCCAATACAAGTTTTTAAGTATCATCTTTAACTTTTTAACTCTTAAACTTGAAAATAATTAATTATTGAGTAGGTGTCGTTCAGAAACTAATATGTAAGTAATTTAGACAAATTTATTTAGATTCTAAGACCCATGTCGGTCTGGCATTTAAAAAGAATGAGTCAACTGTAATCTTTGTTTACCATATCGTAAAAGGCGATTAATTGTATATCGGCTTTCGGGTGTGTGATTGTTAAGGCGACGAGCTACCTACTTATTCACAATTTTCCATCTAACCCAGCCCGGTTTTATTTTTGGCTTAATATGGTTAAAGGGCCCTACTATCCTGTCTACCTTTTCGGTGATTGCGGGCGTGATGTTATGTAGTTTCAGTATTTATTACATGTATTGTCTTGCATATGCTAACTAACTAACTAACTAAACTTAACGCCACTTCCCTAGCGGGGTAGGCAGAGAAAACTGAACGCCATATGGCACGATCCTTAGACACCTCACTCGCCTCTTCAACATGATATGCTATTGTAAATTATCTATGTTCATACTTTTGCTTGCACTAGTACCAAGCGTTTCTCTATTTACAGTATCTGGGAACCCTATGTTATACTTTTTACTATGTTAACAAAGAAAAACACGTCTGAAATGGGCGTCGAGAAGCGCCGTGGCCGCGTCGTAAACTCGCGCGCAGACAAACCAATGGCGCGTATTGGGACGGAACGACGCGCTTCATTGTGCTCCCCGACTCCGATCCGGCAAGAAACTGACACGAAAGCTCTGGCGACGGGAAAAAATACAATTTAGATCCTTCTAGTCCAGAGATAGCAAGCCACTAGCAGGCGTGCCATTTCTATGTCGTCATAAATCACAACAAAAATTCTTATGGTGATTCTTGCCTCAACCCCTGTTGTATTAATATTTATTGATACGTTAGAACTTTACATAATGCTATTTTTATGGTATTTAATTACGTACCTATAATATAATGATCGATGGTATAATAAACCGTGCATATTGGACCTGTATATAATTAGTGTTATCAATTCTCATTTAGATGCGAGTATTTTTAAATATATTGTGACAATATTGAGGTGTGCATTATATTACTCAACGATGGACTACTCTTAAAGTAGAAGGCCGAAGACAGTCGCAGAATAAGCAATGTTCCGTAGCCCTAAAAAAGGTGACACGAAAGAGCGACTCCACGCATGCCTTGTTCCGTTTTAAAACTTTTCATTGAATGCGGTGTGTCCAAAACGCGGATGACTGCCGTGATATACTGATATTGCTTTTTTAGTGCGCCCGCTCGTTAGGCGAATATAGCAAAACTCTACACTATCAATATTTAAATTTATTGTGACAATTTAGAGCCAATACCGCTTCTTCGGCTAGACAATTTTTTTTATTAACATATGACCTTAGAAGATCAATCCAAAATTGGTGGGGACCAGATTAAATGCAGACTTAACATATGTCTTTAAAACGTGACCAGAAGTTAAGATGTACTATTGTTGTAGTATATCATTAACTAAGTAAACATTATCATATGTACAAAGAGTAGAAGGTAAGATATAATAAAATAGGAGAAAAAATAAATATACTTACATCACGGACTAGCAAAAAAGAAGGACTCCGCGCTACTGAGTCATGGAAGCTCCTCAGGTGCTCCAAATTGACATGCAACTTACGTCACACATTGACATAATAAGCGCTCCAAATGACAGATATTCGTTATCTGGTATCACTCAAACATGCATAAACCTGGCTTCACTATATAGTATAACAGCGTAGGGTCCTTCTTTTTTTACTAGTCCGTGACTTACATGCACGATATCAATAAATTATAAAAGTTATAAATTAACTACTTAGAATTATATTTAGGATATGATTGGACTAATATAACTAGAGGTTAAAGTCCCTAAATTAAATAAAGAATTAAAAAAAAACCTATTTCCTAATCAAAGCAAAATGTAACAGATGGCATATTGTACAAGAATATGAGATAGTTCCATAAATACACGTATTTTAAGTAAAGAAAGATTGTTGTCAGATGCGATTTTACCATAGCACTCACTCCCACTGAATGAATACTCTAAGTATACGGCTGTGATTTAGTCTTTTTCGAAAAACATCAGTCAGATTGAACGATTTGAGTGGTTTCGCAAACTAATGACCGAACCTTGACCTTAATTGGTTATTGGCACTTACGATAAGCCGACACTAATTTACGATTATTAGTTTTAGTCGCCGCATTTAAATACTGACTATACTATGTACTATATTATCTTAAATATTATCTTGTCATAGGAAGCACTGGTTGAGACATCATAAATAAATAAATAAATATTCCAGATTAACACACCTATTTCCCAGTCCCAAACTAAGCTTATAAGCTTGTCATATGGATACCAGGTGAACGGATAGACATACTTAAATACGTTTATAAAAATCCATGACTCGAGTACAAATGTCCATGTTCATTACATGAAACATCTGCCCCTAGCGGGATTCGAACCCGCGAACCTCGGTTTCATGGGCCAGGGTCTCTGACCACTCGACCAACGGGCTTGTTAATGTCAATGATGCCAGAACATATTTTATTTTTAATACAAATTATGCATACATATATCACGGCTACAATCCTTTAAGGGGTAGGCAAAGTCCAAGTAATATTGCTCCCTAAATCGCCATTCAGACAAAAATAGAATAGATTGAGTTGGGTTAGATGGAAAATTGCAAAAACGTATTGATATGTGGCTGTCTCAATGCCCACATGACCACAAACCCACCTATAGACCATTAGTCGCCTTTTACGACAGTCTCGGTTGGTATAATTTGAGTACTTTTTGAGGCCCAGACCCACATGCTATCTTTACTATTTAAATTAATATTATTTTTAAGTCGAGTAAAACCTTTTTTAATTTAAGGCAACGTCACAATGTGGTTTGGCAACAAGTATTAGACTAGTATAAAGTCTTTCCTGTGTTTGAGGCGATGCTGTTGTAAGTGCTGTATACATGCGCAGAAAATTCAAATCCAGGCTACCGAGACTTAGATAATTTTAAATACAAAGCCGCAATTGCATTCACTTGGTCGATATGAAGGTTGCGCCTGCGATAGTCAAAGTACCAATTCAAGTTCACCGCTAGCAACCCAGTAATAGTTTACATAAGTTAGCATCCTAATCCCTTATTCGCTGTACGCGCCACCAATAAGGCATTCACATCCTAATGCCTTATAGCCTTACGCGTCGGCGCGCGCGCACGCCGTATATTGTTAATGGCGTCCGCATGAGCGTGCGCGGGAGTGTCGCAACGCGCCCTCGCCCGCGCCCGCATGCCCGCGTGGAAATAGTTTTCCGCAGATACCAGTGCAGACTCGGGCACCTAACGTTACATTCAAAATGCTAGGTAGAGCCTCTGCCTTGCTTCTTATCCCTCGGATGATGGTATCATCTGAGGACTACAAAAGGCCACTTATAATTACATTGAAACAACATAGGCTAATTACTTTTATAGCAATTGTTAACTAACAGTTACTAACATTTTTTAAATCTTTTGCTAGTGCATTATGCCCCTCAGGAAGGGGAGACTAGGTGGGAGAATCTTGGCGGTGAGGACCGGCGTGTCTCCGAGCATTACTCAATATGAACAGGTTTGTAATGTTCCCCAGGAGGCTGTGGCTCTGCGGCTATTATAACTAATGAGCCCGAGCCATTTAATCGTGGTTTTAGTTTTAATCTTGCCGTTATGTTATCTCTAATTGAAGTAAGGTTGTCGTTAAAAGCAGCTGATATACATTCGATTAGTTAATTCATTGAAGTACATGAGTACCCCTACATTTACCTATATTCTAACTTAAATTAAAAAGATCTACAAACAAATTATTGCTTGAAGTGCGAATGTCCAAAATTTACCATAAGACAGCTTAACATTTGGTGTAATGAAGTTAAATTATGACATTAATATAAAATGAAATACAAAGAGTACATTACACCTACAAGCTATCGGTTCTTAACTGTTATTGTTGTTGCCTATTGGCATTGGTAAAGACACTACTAAAATAATTATCTTTCATTTACAAATGACTGTGTGTAATTTATCTTTATCTGTGAAATCAAAGATTTAAACAATGCATTAGAATGTGTGATATACATAATCGTATAGCATATCATTGATAGTAACAAAGATTGACAATATCCAAGTACAGACAACTACCGGGTTCCGTTAAAATAGCCTTGTTCATAAATGTATGTCAATTGTTGGCATGGCTTATTAAACATCCAGCTAAGCTTCTCCACCTCTGCGGTGTAGGCCGCCGCTGGCAGCCGGCTACGTCTTGCCGCCAAGTTCCTGTACGCGCGACGTCAACGAACACAAGTAAGTACCAAACTCACGGAGCGCACTACACCTAAAAAGCAAGCACAAAAGAATATTGTTATGCAAATGCGAACTTTCATTTTCATGTTTCACTTACTGGAACTTCTGCGTTAATTAGCATAGACTTAAAATTACTTGAGACGGTGCGATAGCGGTGCGCCGTCTAGGGATTTTTGGTATTCATTTTACCAAATTAGTCGCACCACTGGGTATTCCTAATGCTCATTAATAATAATATAATTGTTGAGCTAAGAGACTAGTATAGGATAAAATGTACCTATGTGCAATTTATGCCCTTATTCAAATTGTGTATGGAATAATCTTAATATTATAAATGTGAAAGTATGTTCGTTTAGTAACATTTAGTTCTATTCAGATTAACGATGACATCATTTACTATAATGACTTATCACTGAAATAACTTTGCCAGTTTGCATTTATAACTTAACAGTTAAAAATTTAATGTAAAAATAATTCTTTAAGTTCAAATATATTGTACTTTGATAGTTTATTTTTATCGTGTTTTAAGCCTACGCAGATCTCTATAAACTAGAAAACTTCCTACTAAAATCGAACCCAAAATCCATGTCAACAACATTAAAAGATACACATGGCGTGAGGCAATAAAAAGGTTGAAGTTTTAAGGCTGCTTCTAACCGTATATATATTTTATATTTGCAATAAAATCACATGGAATGTCTATATGTTACCACGCCCTTATTCGCGTGGTCACGTCCTAGCGATCTTTATATTCGGCGAGGCGGTGTTGATATACAATCGTACCGTTTTATAGCTTATTAATAGCCAATAAATGAGTACTGTCAGTTCCAGTTTGTTTAAATAAAAATAACTCCGCTGCCCGACGGCAACGTGTCGCGGGCACATTTGACGGTACCGACTTGATAAACAAACGCAATGATTACTTTTCTTGATATTTTTATGGACATATTTGGGATTGATGTGGAATCATAAATTAGTATAGGTACAAACTGATTAAGAGCCTTGAATATCAATAATGTTTTAAATTGAAATAATAACTTGCAAAGCGTCATTATAGTTAATAGTAAAGATCTTATTTTCTGACGACAACACAGTATGGTACTTTTAAATGGTATTAGACATAAAATATGTAGTTAACTATAGTTTTTCTATTTTAACTGCAATGTTCACAGAATTAGCGACATCCTCTCAGTGCTCAGGCGCCGTCGTCGTAAGACAACACAGACACATCACCCCAGTCCACTCCGCCGATCCTTTTTATGCAAATATTAAAATGTACATCTTCCTCTATTTGTTTTTTCAACACCGGAAGAACGCTTAAGGCGGTCGTGAAATGGAAAATAAAATAAAAAACGTATCGGCTATAGTTCATAGCGGGTCGCGGGCGGGATGCGGGCGTGTAATATAAACAGTTTATGTTAATTGGAGGCGATCCGCGCGGCTTATCGCGCCGTGGAGGAGACCAGCCACTGGGGACACTGAACACTTTGTATTCGTTCTACGATCACATAGTATTCCAGTTGCAAGCTATGATAACTTGGCATAATAATGATATTTTTTGATACAAAAATAACTTTTCGAATTAACTTCATATGTTTAAAACGTAAGGCATAAAGAGATACTTACATGAACTTAAAAGTGTAGTATACATAGATATTTTGTACTAAGTAGCATTCATGTGGCAGCTTCTTGCGGCTTATATTACAATCTTTATGCAACCTTTACACCAACAAATAATAAATGAATAAATAACCAAAAATAGACTGGCCAATATTTTAATTTAATAGACTGGCTCGATGGCGCATTCGTTAGTAACCCAGCCCCATGCACCAAGAGTTGTAGGTTTGATCCCCACCCAGGACAAATATTCGTGTGATGAATACAAAACACAAGTTTTGTTTTTTGTCTGGTTGTTAATATCTAATATTCAAGTATATATTTGTAATACCACTGTTGTTTCTGATATCCGTAACACAAGTGATTAAGCTACTTACCTCGGAGTCAGATCAATGTGTGTGATGTAGTCTGGTATTTATATTTATATTTAAAAACAATGTCTAGATGGCCTATTTGACCTTTAGTAATTCCCAGTATCCTAGTAAGAGCGTCTCATTACCTCGTAGTCCCCATCGGATCAGCTGATGTGCGCGCTCTGTGCGCGGGCGGCGGTGCGGCCGGGCACCTGTCCCGCGTGACCCACGTGTTTGGTCCGCGTCGCGATATCGCCTCAATTGATATTGAACACCCACGGATAGAAGCAGTCACATATCATCGTTCGGCAGTGACAACCTCGTAAATGCCTTTGACAACATTTTACAGGACGAAGAAATAACTGCCTCTTAAAAAAAAAAATATGGATCTAAAAAGTACTGTTTATTGTTATATTTTTAAGAATGATTGTAATCAATGGTACATAATCGTAAGAATTCAATTTGCCGAATGACGATATCGACTTCAGCATCCTTTGTAGTTTTGCTCGCAATTAAAGGACAGCACTCTGATGCTGCTTATGCGAGGTTAGTTGGCTATTCAATTGTGTAGGCATACGTTTTGCCTTATCATCTTATATAATCTACATTCAACCATACCCGATTTTTCAATGTGTAAAATTCGTAATGCCACATGGTTATAGGTTTAAAATTGGTTCAAACGTTACTAAATATATCCTTCTAATAAATTTTACAAAGAACGATCGAACGTATGATTTTGACCTGTTAGATGTGAATTGTGGAAAGGAATGTAATATAGAAGAATTGGAGCTCGGGCATGGTGTCATACAGCAAATAAGTACTTGAGCAAGGCGGAGCGCTCCCCGGCGGTGGTCGCGGCGAAGGATATTGCTAAGTCGGTGGCGGCCGTGGCGCGGGCGTCGACCTTGTGCCGAACCGTGTCAGGGAAATGCTTTCCTCCTGCCATACGCCGCACTGAATACTGCTCTACTTCGAACAATTCCTTTTTAATGAATACTTCTATATAAACCATGAGAAGTAAAAGCAGTAACCCATTAAACATTCAACTGGCAAACGTCCGTCTCTTTTATGATGACACTTGATTTGCCTATTGTATTTGCTGTGTCAAGTGAAGGATTTATGACCTGTCCAAATACTCCGATTGTAAAGAGTGCATTGTATTATTAACTCATGGATAGGTAATGCCTTATCTTTCTGTATATATATATATTACCTTTTTGTTATACACTACTAAACATTATTATAATACGATACAACAGTAGGTTTCCGCAACTTTTACTTTGACTACGGGTATTATGGGTCTGATATGTACATTTATGTAGTATTCACATAAGATAGCCGTTATGGAAAAATAAACAAATACTTACTTGTAACCAGTATACAAGGAACTTTTTATTTTTTTCGACGAAAGAATTTGTTATAAGATTGTAATCGGCTGATACTTAACATTGTAGTTGAGTAAGGCCCGCGGTGGGACGTATATAGGCTGAATATATTATTCAGTTTAGTCACCTTCAGTCACCTTTCAATGACGTCTGCACGTTCAAAAACTATAACAATAGTAGACGTTTTCGCGCGTCTCCGGGATACATCACGTACCTATCAGACGTCCGGCCTCCGAATACGGCGGGCGCCAAATAGAGCATCCTTCCATGCGGGCGCGCGCACGCCGCTGGAATACTAAGCGGCCGATCGATACTGAAAGAAATCCAACCAACTATGTTTTGGGTTGTCGAGTTATTTTGGGCGGCTACGATCTGTCCTCCAAGAGTTTCAGGCGAACTGCGCGAATTGTCATACTCAAAAACAACTAACTACCTACAAGTGTTTACGAGAGCAATCTTTTTCCGCTAAGTTCTAAGTATAATTAAGATTAGCTGCGCTGCTACACGGAAACGAAACGGCCTCTAAATTACCGTGTCTCATTCCGAACTCTACCGCTATCACTACGCCGATGAAATGAACGCATCATAAAAATTGAACCACATGCAGCTGCCTGTAAATTAGCATCTTAAAAAACATTTCTAATTTTACAATGTCATTAGCATGAAATTTAAATCGCCAATCAAAATGTCTTACGGTAATTCTTTTATATTTTCACGAAATAGATATTACGTACCATATTTTAAGTCCTACGGAGTGATTTATAATCTGTCGACGCAAGTGCTAATTGGCTGGCGCTATCCGCCGCGATATAAATTATAGTGTGAAAGTATTAATATGGTTTTATGGTGGTTTTAAAATTCAACATGTTTAATCCGGCGAGTGGTAATGGGCAGGCATGTCAAAGTTCACGGTGCTCCGCTGGTGTCGCCGCGAGTACTCCGTTAATATTACTCCGCTAACCTTCAGAGTTTTTAGTCGCATCTCGGACTTTTATTACGTCTATAGAAAGTATACTGAACCAAAAGCTTTACGTATAGTTATCTACTAACACTATATACTATATACTATACACTATAGCTCTATAAATTCAAATTCAAATTCAAAATTAATTAATTTATATAGGCTTCAAGAAAGCACTTATAAATAGTCAATATACAAAAAAAATAACAAATAATACTACCACCGGTTCGGAAGGTAGAATCTATCGAGAAGACACCGGCAATAAACTCGATAGTTACTCTTTTAAATGCCAATTGTACAATTTTGTAAACTTAATTAATCTACACTTAAGACTAGATATCACTGCAGATGAACAATTCATTATGAAGTTAATAAATCTTTGTGTAAAGTTTTACAAACATACATACACACCATAACACCTGCAATCCCCGAAGGGGTAGGCAGAATTACGAGCGATAAGCTTTGTAAACCACATTTAGCCAAAAATCGGATTGAGTTGGGTTAGTTAGAAAATTGTGTTATAGTTATGACAAGTGGCTAGCTCGTCGCGTACATAATCACAGACGCAACACCCAACACACATATTCCCGGTGATTAGTAAAATATTAATATCACAAAATTTGAAGAAGTTATAGATAATAATCCATAACATCACGCCCATAATCCTCGAAGGTAGGCAGAGTAAAAGGGGCAGAAGCCCTTTCAACCACATTCAGCCAAAAATAAAACTAGGCCGAGATAGGTGGAGAATTCTAAAAAAATAGTAGCAGGTGGCTAGCTTGTCGCTACACAATCACATACCCAAAAACCACATACCATTAGTCGCCTTTTATGACACGCTAGGCTAGAAACACAGTTGGCACATTTTTTGATGTCCCAGATCAGCTGATGGGCTGGGCTGGGTTAGATGGAAAATTGTTAAAAAAGAAGTTATCATCTGAATAATTCAGGATTCTGCACAAGTCTACAAAGTGGTACCTATAAAACATTTTTTTTAAAGATATGTTATAAATCGAAGGGCACCTTCGATTTATTTTATTATTAGATGTTGTGACTAATACGAGGAAAAATACAGCAAATAATAATAGTGCGTACTAAATAGCTTTTATTTGTTTTGAGAAATCACTACGTTGTACTTCGGGCGATTTTTTTTTATTTAACCGTTTTATAGGTAAAAATAAGTCAGCGTGTATTATTAATTATAATGGTTTATCGAAATATCTTAATAACATTGAATATTATAATGTTCAGTTTTAGTAAAAACACATATTGACGACGTTAACAGGGGCAGGAGTGAACGTGCGGCCCTGAACGGAGATTTGAAGTCAGCATCTTAAAAGGTTGAAAAAATATTGAATATAACTTTTTTTAACAAAAACTTCAGTTTTTGCTGTCATGTTTTTTAATAGCCCTTTGTTTTTGGCCTTTTGTTTTACTTTTGCTCTTTTGGTGGGATCACCTAACTAGTTACCTTGCGCCTAACGACACTTTACATCACCGGCTCTTCACTGATTAGAATGGAAAAAGAGTTAAGTAGGTAAAACATATTTAGCAAGACATCTCTACGCCTCGTAAGAAATCAAAAAAGTCCCGTATCGATTAATACTCGGCGTATTTCACCAAAACTCCCCATCGGATAGGAGCGCGTCTCGCCATCTATAGTCCGGTCACGTCCGCGCCGATGCGTAGTAATCACAGCTATAGCTAGCTACCGGACTACACATACGCATGTTTATATTATTAATGCCAGGATTTTGTAAACACGAGGGGAGGTGATTTGCTGTTTTTTCGCTAAAAACTCCGTTGGGGCTTAAGAACAAGGTCGGTGAAGAAAGTGTGATTGTAGATACATTGTGACGCATTAGTGACATTATGCAGTTTTAACATACAGTTGCTATATATACCTTCAGGAAATAAGGTCAAATTCCTCTAACAAACAGGGGTTAAAATAATAGGGTACTGATCTACGATGTTGATTTGAAAAGATACAATGTACACTTTATCTTTAACTGACTTTAAAAAAAGGAGGAGTTTCTTAATTGGACTGATTTTTTTTTATGTGCACTGTGATCGGTTTGATAGATATTTAATTTGAAACGAATTCATCCCCATTGGAGTCAGTATTAATATATAAAAATGCTGAATACGCTCAGTTTTACATTAACTCTGGTATCTGTCGAAACCACTGAACCAGCAACGAGGCTGAACGATGAGTATTTTGATATTGGAAGCATTATAATTTCGGATATCGAGAGAAAGATAGATATTCTTTATTACACGAAAAACAAATACATAAATAAGCACACGACAAATACCATACAACTATCTCTGCTAGACAACCTTCAGGTAGAGGAAAATAACCTACTGAAAAGAGAGGCATTAGTCATGATTCTATTTCCATACCATGGCTGTTAAGCGACGTATGCATCGACTAGCACGGGCGTCACCGCAGAAACCCCAATAGCTATGTACCACGTCCGTCTCAGCGCTAGCGCACCCGGACGCCGGACACTTGCGTATGCGCAGTGCGCGTAGAAAGTGTCGCTGCGCGTCTTCGCCCGGCGTCGTATATTGCCATCGCGGGACGTGGGAGACGCACCGGACTGTCATGAATATTGATGGACTTTTTAACAAAAGCATTCACCACGTACATAGATACTAGTGCTTGGGTTTTGAACAGACTGGTAGCAGCAACTACACTTCTATTTCTAAAAATAAAGTGCTAGTTTGCATGTCGTTTAATCGGTCCGTAATACTACCTCGATCTATAGCGTTTAGCGAAGTGCTTCAGTTTGAATTAATAAGAAAATAAAAAGAACGCAAAATATTTCCTTTGACGTGGCAGCATTTAAATGTTATGTAGGACAATTGCTTCACTCCATTTCTAAATAATTTTAATTTTAAATAAAATCAGTTACTCTGTTCTTCACGAGCTAATATTTAGAAGAAACTTTTTCTAATTGTATTCATACTTGTTACGCGAATGCTATTGTCATCGCCAAATAAATAAAAGAATGCACCGTCCTCCTTCGGAGACGTTACATTTTTGAGAGTTATTTACAGTTTCTTACAGTCGTCACAAAGTCGACGCAGCGCAATAAAAGGACAACGGATCATGTCAAAAACATCGATCAGCAGTCAGAGACAGAAAGTAAACAAAAGACATCGATCAGGGCAGCCAAAAACCGGAGACATCGAAATCGAAACCCGAATAAGGCTGTCTGTACATCACAGGAAGAAAAGCGCTACTTCTATATCAAATCATATCAAGTACCATACTCTAACAAATGTAAATTTGAGGAAACTCATGCTTGAATACCAACTTGAATAATGAGTCAAAAAAAAAATATATTTAAAACTTTACACGTTTATGACAAATAGCTCAAACTATTGTGTCCGCGGTAAATATTGGCTTATAAGATGACTATAAGCGCACAAGAAATAATTTTACATCTTTTAAGCTTCTCTGGTGGATGACGTTTTATGTTTACTATATTAAAATAGGGTTTGGTCTAAAGTTCTGCAATAAATCTTAGACTTGTGGTGCAGTGAGTGTGAGTCCTAACCCCAGGACGAGACCCCTCCCGCGATAACTCAAAACGCGCACATCCACCGGTGACGTTTGCTGACGTTTTTTTGGCGGTCGTCACTCGAGCAGTCGTCGCTCATGATGGGCTGGCTCCGATGGACGTCTGCCAACCTCCTCGGCAGCCGTAGAACGTCATATTCCTACCCGAAGCCCCACAAATTTGAACCGTAATTTTAAAAATTGTAAGTTGAAAATTGATTGTGGGAAAGTATTGTTGGTGCGTTGTCGATCGTTGACAAAGGCAAGTGGTGGTGTTTTTTTGCCCTCGGCGACCCGCCGGCCGACGGAACTGACTGGCCCATTGTATGGTAATGCTCGGCCGGATTTCGTTCGGCTCAATTATATTATGAAGCTTAACCACACGACGAAAGTCAAAAGTCACCCGAGTCTTTTGTTGCGGGAGCGCGCGTGTCGCCTGCGCCCGCGCACACCTATGACTGTGTGGGTATTGTTTCGGACAAAAAAATTTTTTTTGTTATTTCAATATTGTACGAAGACGGCGATGACGGAAAAATACTGAAAGTAACGGAGTTAAGTAATTGAAAGAAACGGATATAAATTAAAAATTGCAATGACAAGTAGAAAAGGTTCTACTATCATTAATATTACATAGCTATGTAGGCATAAGTATCTAAAGTTATATCTATCATCCGGTCATTTTTGTTCATAAAATAAAGAAGATCCTCCAACGTACTTAGGCAGTAGAGCCATATGTTATCAAAGCTATGATGCTATTTATTTATCATAATTGAAGGGCTCAGTGGACAAAGGTGCTAACTAACAAAAAGTTCAAACTGAGTTTATGTGTTTTAAAATGTGAAATCATAAAATCAAGGCACCTATTACAGCTTAAACTTTTATATAAAACTTAAGTATCGATACCTTTGAAAACATTATTACTTTATAGATTCTATAGAAGAAAAATATATTTTTACTATATTTATTAAAATACACAGAAAATATGAAGATAACACCTTTGTCCACTCACCCCTTCAATTATAAATAAGTAAATAGATATTTGAAAAAAATACCATAGGTAGGTACACTGTTTAATGTATACTATATTATGTATAGCCTGTAGTATGTGCAAATGAATCGTCATCAGAGAGAACATAAAAACTTGCGTCGTTTGTTTCTTGAATTTCTAAACAATCGTGTTTTTTTTTAGTTAACCAATTATGGAGAGAATCATCATCTTCCTAGCGTTATGTCCCGTGTTTAGACGGGGTCCATGAACATGATCCAGGATTAAGCGAGTCTGGTAATCACATTGAAGCAACAGCCGATCTGACCTTCGTAACCCTAAGATAGGGGAATCAGACAATTTTGGATCATAGTTACAAATTCAAAGTTGTTTGAATTTGCAGGTTTCATCACGATGTTTTCCCTCACCGTCGAGCTAGTGGTATAAATACGTACATAGATTTAAAAAATCCAGAGGTACGTCCCGGGTTTGAACCCGCACTCCTCGTTAAGAGGCGTGTGTCCTTACCATTGAGCTACCACCGCTCCAAGATCAAACCTATTCATCACCTTCCTAGCGCTATATCCCGTGCTTAGGTGGGGTCCGCTTAGACAAAATAAGATCAAACCAATTACTATATTAAAATATGTATTAGTATTTCCTTGTGTGATCCATAGATGTAAGTTTTAGTGTGTTTATTTTGGAAAAAACCCAATTTCGAAAGAAATACCGTAAACTATCGGTAGTCGAACGGTAGGTATGCGTGTCGCGGCGTGTCAGAGTGCTCACGACGCGACACAGTTGCATTGTGTCGTGACAGACAGGTGAAAAGGATGCGATGTGGGCCGCAGGAACACGACCCGCAACACGGGAGCAAAGATCACTCGACGACGCTTTTACCGTAAATTAGTGGAAGGTACTGTCTGCCGGAAAACTTTAGTAAATAACTGTCCGTATGAGTAGAAGGTTTGTTTCCATGGGTACACCAAAAGAGGACAAAAACAGCCAGTCGATTCTTCCGATGTTGGTCTGAGACTTAAAAAATAATGTGCCAAGTGTGTTTCTTGCCTAGCATGTCGTAAAGGGCGACTAATGGTTTATGGGGTTTTGGGTATGTGATTGTGTAGGCGACAAGCTAGCTTCTTGTCCCTCCTTTTTACAATTTTCCATCTAACCCAGCCCAGTTTTGTTTTGGCTGAATGTGGTTAAAGGGGCCTGGTGCCCCTTCGACTCTGGCTACCCCTTCAGGGATTATGGGCGTAATGCTATGTTTGTTTGTTTTGATTCTTCTATACTAATAATATAAAGATCTTTTTGTTGTTTAAGTTGTGTATGGTTAAGTGAAAAGAGTAAATCAAATGCGAAAACCTCTGCAATGTAATCGACCATCTAGCACACTCAGCGCCGATGTAGGTATAATATTTTATAATTTTTTTACATACTTACAATTGAGGGATCCTAAACATGTTTAAACTTTCAACGTAGCCTTTGCCTTGTCGTGGGGCATTAAACGTAGTTATTTACACCTACTTATTATGTTCGAAGCGGCAATTAAATAAAACACTTGGTTATTTGAGAAGATTTTTTAGTATCCACACATTCCGTGCTATCTACAATGCTATAATTATTTGCGCTGGTAATTACCTTGCGTTAGTCGGCCATCATCGACTCCCGTAACCTCACGCATCTCGGCTCTCAGTTTCACCACAATTGCCGATTGCCACAATTATGCAATTAACATCAGCGTTTAGCGCAAAATTGGCAAATATAGCGAACAGCCGCATCCTTGCGCATGCGTTTCCGAGTCGCTTAGGTGATGATTTACGCATTTTTGAGAATCTCATTATCTACCTATTCTATAATATTGAATGATATACGTTTGATTAAACTTTCAATACTTTATATAAGATTTCATCAAGTATGCTTTTGTATCGGTTTACATATTAGTGTTGATGTGTAGAGTCCGACCCAGGGATGAGCCTCACCAGGTCTAAGGTCAGTCCGGAAACCAGCCCACGTCACACGGCCGCTAATGGACACCGTCAATTAATTATGCGTGACGTTTGTTTTTTGCAAACTGAATATATATGGTCGTTTATCGATTTGATATTGAAATTTTATTCAAACCAGTTACTTTATAATGCTAAACTTGTGCAATATGTCGCCGTAATATTTACTATTACCGTAGTGGAACTAGCCGAGCGACCTTACCGATAACTAAATAAATAACATAAAGTAGACAAGTTAATATGTTAATCCGCATTGTCCTAAATTAAATACAAGACTTGTCGAGAAAACCAGAAATGAGCGTAGTCTTGACACGGTTTGATACATACACAATAGTTCACATAGTTGAGACAGTGTCGCGCGGTTATTATTGAGTGCGAGGTGATCCTGGGGAAATAACATTTAAGAATTCGATTTGATGTCAGAGACGCTTGTACATAGGTAAAGATTTTTCCTTCCTTAACAACAGGATTTTTAATTACTTATTTCAATGGCGGCGTTCCGCATAAGTGGGAAGGTCTCAGAATCGATCTTGATGGAGGTAATAGTAGATGTTGATTTCTTTGGCTCTAATTGGTTAAAGCCTAAGTGTGCTGGAATGTGTCTACAATCGTATAATACTTAATATAGACGCATAACGAGTCACTTAGGTTCGTAAAAAATTTTTTTATCAAGGCAACTAGAAAGTTAATTTTGTAATGGTGTATCGATCTCCACATCCTGGCCAAATCGTAGTTTAGAAAAGGGACAATAGCGCTAGGGGAACGTTCATTAGATCTCGATCGGACTCGCATCTGAGTGGAAGTCGCGTAGCAAGTTATTTGTTTTTATTTTTTACGGATTCCAGTCAAAAGTGTCCGGTGCAGAGATCAAGATCGAGCAGAGGAGGTGAGGGCCCGCTCAAAGCGCCGCGAGGTCGTAAGTTAGTGTGTTTATCGCGGCGCGGGCCGCATGGGCGCGGTTCGGCTGATTGAAAAACCAAACGTGAGCACAAAACGGTCGCCGGTAGCCGACGCGCCCGGCTCGGGGGTTCTGTATAGCATTGCTTATTGCCTTCCTTTGCCCAGTTTTTGCGCCAGGCTTTCATGTAATTTAAATTATTTCGTCATCATTTCGTAGATTATTCAGTTCTTTCTAATTAACTTTATTGTATTTTTATTTTATAAATATTTGCTAGTACTTGAAATACATTGATGACTTGCCTGTACTGGTTCAGTAGAGTCTGTGATAAAACGTAAACTTATAAAGATAACCTCAGCTAAATACACCATTTTAATTAAAAATTATGTCCTATGTTGGTCTGGGACTTAAAAAGAATGTGCCAACTGTGTTTCTTGCCTAGCATGTCGTAAAAGGCGACTAATGGTATGTGGGGCTTTGGGTATGTGATTGTGTAGGCGACAAGCTAGCCACTTGTCACTACTTTTTCACAATTTTCCATCTAACCCAGCCCAGTTTTGCTTTTGGCTGAATCTGGTTAAAGGGGCCTGCTGCCCCTTTGACTCTGTCTACCCCTTTGGGGACTATGGGCGTGATGTTATGTATGTATTATGTTTATTTGCACCTGGCATTAGTGTGATTTCATTAGTACGTATCATTCTGAAAAATAAAGAAAATAAACACAAACCTCCCACTCATCTCATCGCTAAGCCCGTGGTAAGAGTAAAATCTACACGAACGGTTTTTTAAAGATTCTGTGATAATTGTAATTTAACGTTCTGTCAAAAACTGTAAAGTAAATTGTATTATTAACATAATTATCACGGCTGGGTGGAGATGTTTCTATTTTTTATAGCCGGAGATAAGCGAACAACATCATATGGTAAGTAGATTATCACCGTTACTTTGCATTGAAAGCGGAAATCTAAACAAACAATTTAGTGAAATGGTAATGATAGTCGCCGCTACCCAAAAGAAAGACTTTCAAAATGGTAATTGCGAATTGTGAGGGTTATTATTTAATACAATCTTTCTAATATTATAAACGCGAAAGTTTGTATGGATGAATGGATGGATATATGTATGTGTGGATGTTTGTTACTCTTTTATAAAAAAAAGTACTGCATGGATTTTAATAAAACTTTGCAATAGTATAGCTTATACATTAGAATAAAACATAAGCTATATTTCATCCATATACCACGCAAGCAAAGCCGCGGGCAGAAGCTAGTAATAGAATTTTTTTTTTCTTATTTTTATGTAAAAATATTACATCTGTAAATATATTACATCTGTAAATATATAAGGACTAGTTTCAAATGTGATTTTTAACCGACTTAAAAAAGGAGGAGATTCTCAATTCGACCGTATATTATATTTTTTGTAGCCTTTTCTTCTGGATCTTATTTTAAGATTCTTTTAGAGATTAAACATAAAAATGTTCTTTATTTCAGACCTATGTTACTAACTACAAGTACACTTTAGTACAGTTTGTTCATTAGAAGAAATTATTTGAGGGAAAATACGTCCTCAATGAAGGTTGAACCCTAAACCATCGTCGGGCGATCCCGGGCGGCAACTAGCCGATCACAAATTGGTGTCATGACGGGAGCCGGCGCGGCGCGGCGGATTAGTGCGGCTGCTAGTGCGCCGGTCGGCTGGTCGTCGTGCGCAGCCGGCGACGACTGGTTGCCGTTCGCTCTTTGTCCAGCATCATGTTACAGCCCACACTCACACTGTTTATTTCAATATATTTGTATAATAATAGCAAAGTATTTCTGACATTATAAACGCAAAAGTATCTCTGTCTCAGACTCAGATCAGACCAATCAGACAGAGGACTGCTATGTTTTCACAACTATGTTTTGGTTATATTCTGAGAAAGGTCACATGCTTACTTTTTATCCCAAAAAATTAATACATTACGCAATATATACAATAGATATCTGCAACTTACGAATCGAATTCTACGCGGGTGGAGCCGAGAAAAAATTATTTATATCATTTGTAGGCTGAAATGCCTAGAGTTATATGACATATCAGCAAATTACTCATTTTGAAAACAGTACACTTAAATTGAAACTAATGCATTGTAGGTACGACTTGCATTTATATTGAACTAGCTGACCCCGCACACTTGGTAACGCTCCGTTCTCGGATTTTCAATATCCATTTTTTTTTACTTAAAAAAAACTAAAAAAAATTTGTGAAATCGGTTTAGCTGTTCTCGAAATTTGCGCTTAGCAACACATTCAGCGATTCCTTTTTTTATATTATAGAGTACGAGTGCACGATCTGGTCAATAAATCAGATTTTAGGGCTTATAGCTTGAAATAAGCCTGAGCATTGATTTCTATTGAGTATTTATCAACGTTTTATGCTTTTACCGCGCAGTGCAACTATACAGTGGAGTATCAAACATAAAAAGATTAAACCAGAAAAAATTGTTACCCGAAAATAATTCGATCGCTTCTATAAGTTTCTAAGCTTTTAACAAATTAGTGGTGTTATTGAAACCCAACCAATTGAATCCGGATTAGTCCCAGCTATTCAGCTACTGTTGTATCCAGCCTGATGCTGAATTATCGGCCGGCCAGCCCGCCGGAGCCCGGCCGGTATTAAGCAATAGACGCGCATTTGAATATCGCGTAAACATGTCACTGCGACTGTACTTTGACAGTTGGGCTGGGTTCACATACATGGGGGAAAAGCAACAAAAAAATTACAATAGCGTGACTCATTGTTTTTACAAAACTCAAGACTGTTTTGCTCATGACTTGGACCTGTAAGTTGGTCAATGTCCATAATTTGTAAGTATTACTTCAGATTATGAAAGGAAACTATTTCTTCTTGGAATTTAAAGTATGTAAAAATAGAACTGGTTGGCGGTCCAACTAAGTGTATATAAAAAGCACTTGTGTGACGACTCTATTAATAAAAATACTACGTTTGTGGATATATTGATTAAAAGTATCTGTTGAGTGTCATTTTAATAC
Source organism: Glyphodes perspectalis (assembly GCA_951394215.1). Taxonomy (NCBI): domain Eukaryota; kingdom Metazoa; phylum Arthropoda; class Insecta; order Lepidoptera; family Crambidae; genus Glyphodes; species Glyphodes perspectalis. Next base: position 18,245,208 of record OX596205.1, on the reverse strand, counting down.
TAAGTACATTTTTATATTTTATTTCCTTAGTAATAGTATATTAATTCAGAATAATACATTTAAATGTTTATATATAGCGCCAAAACATTTCTATTTTGAAACGTATTTATCACAAAGAAATATAAATTCAGAAATCATCAACCTTGAAAGCTGCAGCGTTGTTTCTTGAAGGCTACATTGAACAGGTTACGTAATTAAATACAAATGTAGTGCTTATCTAATGTTTTGTTCTGAAAGTGTATCTCTGGATTTTAAAAACCTTGTATACTTTACTAGTAGAGGAAAATTAATGCAACTGCACTAGTTTCAATGTTATATGGTTACTATATTTAGCTGGGAGCTGCTTCAATGTTTTTACATTGAACAACAAGCCTGGATACATCTAGAATTATGACTAAAGCACATTAGTACCGGTAGTAATTCATATTGTAAATCTAGGTGACCAGGCGGACATTGTATCAGAGTTTTGAGCTCCATGTAGAAAAAACATATTTCTTAATTTGTTGAAAAAATTATACATAACATCACGTCCATAATCCTCGAAAGGGTAGGCAGAGTCAAAGGGGCAGCCGGCCCTTTTAACCACATTTAGCCAAAAATGAAACTGGGCTGGGTTAGATGGAAAATTGTGAAAAAGTAGTGACAAGTGGCTAGTTCGTCGCCTACACAATCACATACCCAAAACCCCATATACGACATGCTAGGCAAGAAACACAGTTGGCACATTCTTTTTTCAGTTCCAGACCAACATGGGACATTTGTTACATATTTGTTTTATACAATTGTTTATTGCTAATTACCAATCGAATGTAAGCCGCGCTTAGTATAACTCAGCATTTGATATATCCCCGTTATAAACATAACGCTGTCCGAAGTGGAGGCGAATAGATTTAATCTCGTATTTACGAGCCGCAGCCGACCAGTCTGTCTTCTATCGGCGACGATAATAAACAACCCTATCACAATTGTTCTCACTTGCCCAGATATTTTGCAGACACCAATTGTACACCCAAGTCTGAGTTATAGATAAGCAAGTCTTTAAGAAATATCTTATTGAGTCGGTTTATATTTAACTAGTAAACTCGATTAGCTTCCAACGTAGTAGAATTTAATCTGCTACTTCAAAAATTAAAGTTAATTTTTTACTATTTTAATATTTTGTAAATATGGTTAAGGATTGTTAATTCAATCATATTGTGCAAGTAACCACCAAAAAAAGCTAAAGGTATACTAACTGTATTCAGGATAACATTTATGAAACACGACATTCCTTTAATTAGGTGAATAATAGCTTTACTACAATATTTATTTTCATTTAAAATACTCATGTAGATTTATTAATAAACTACCAGAAAAAATCTTTGTAATCTCACAAGTCACCCAGCCCTCGGAGGTCAGCCTCTAAACGTATATTTATTTTCTCCGTCGTCTTTCGCAATCAAGGCAGCAATATAAAATACCAACAACGGGCCAATAAAAATTTGGGAAGATTAATAAGCACCGGTGTTTCAAATTAAAGATCGGGCTAGAGTAATGTAATATGGCATCACGCTGCGCTTCTCGATATTTATGGCGGCGCGGGCGCACCGAATTAGCTCAAATTGTTGGACCGGCGGTCATAGTACAACTGGTAAGTAAGTTAACAGGCTAGAGAAGGAGCCAAAGATACGCTATCTACGCACAAATAAGTAAAAATAGTTGCCATTCACATGAATGCAACAGAAATCTGTTCGATGTTGTCTAATCGCATCAGTTTGCATTGATGACCTACCAATAAATTATTTATTTTATTAAACGAGTTTTATAAATCAACATTTAAATTGTATTACAGACAGCTGATGCTAAGAATTAAAAAACAGGTTTATCTTATCAAACACTATGCACCACACAAAAAGCGTCCGAAAATAAAAGTCTCCAATATAATGTGGTGAGATAAACGATCATTTAATGTTAGATGGGATTTGAAAAGACATCAACGCGCGCTTGTTACCTTGAACAGGATCTAACATTTTTGAATAATGATTATGACTACATTGTATTTGAATATATGTGTGTATGGCGACTGACATTTGACCTAGATCCAAGATAATATTAAAATGTTTTGTTGGACTTTATTATTTTTTTTTTGTTCCGCAGTTAAATTAGTTATAATAATGCACTGATATATGTGAGTCAGATAGTAAGTAATCATTGATCCCGTAACGTTTACTATGTGTCTTAGGCGCGCACAACGGGCTTCATTAAGCACGCTCGATAAGTCAACTTCAAGAGCGCGACGGCTGGCATCGGTTAGGGAGACTGCACGCAGGCCGCTGAGATGGGTATTACCAGCTACGATCACATGGACTCATGCCACGTCTCCTCATCACGCTCCTACGTGGCCGAATAATAACGGTATAATTATAAAATTATGAAATTAAATGAGAGCTAATGGCATTTATACAGAATGAAAGAAAACAAAGTACAAACCAGGGCACATACATCTAGCTAGACTATTAAATCTAATTCGGCCGACAAGGGCGAACATCGTAAGGAAATCTGCACATTTAAATAACTATGAATGTGTAACCATGATCAAAGTCTGGTTCCTTATCAAATCTACTTTGTGACCTTATTCAGATGGCAGTCGATTTATCGTAATTTACCAAGCTCGCTTAATCCAAGATTACGGTTCAAGCGGATAACCAAAAAGGGAGAAAGATGAGGATTGCTTAATCAGTAATATTGTCAAATATATGCGTCTTCGGACCTCTAACAAATTATTCGTGGGAATTTATTTTACAGGCTAAGTGACATAATGTGGCACCTCCCCTGTTATTTGGCAGTCAACTGTGGATCGATCCTTTCGGTAGAGGGCATAATGCTGCGTATGGTCTGTATACGTTAAACAATTGCTAGTTTTCAGTGTGGTCACAACTTCCACATTGACCGACGGCTGTTTGTACAACGCCGCCTGCGCCCGCGCCGCTCTCGTCTTTGAGCTGCCGTGCGCATAGATCAACCAACGGACATAGCTAACATATAGGTATAAAACTATGAGCTTTCACTATTTGTCATCTTGTCATAGTGTTTATCTAAGTACTAGCTAGTAAAGCTAGGTAGTTAGCCATTCAAGCCTCAAAGGTCACTAAATGATTACTAGTGAAATACAAACAAGATTTTACAGACACGAATTGAAAGTTTTTACAGTGAAGTCCTATGAAGTGCAATGTGATATTTTTTAATAGTAATAAATACATAAACATGGTTTTCGAGCAGCTTTAAGGGCATTTAGTGAAATATGGTCGTAAATTTAGAAAGCAAGGTAAGGCCTTCAATGTCTCAGTCAGTCTGTGCGTCCTCAGTCTATCGGTGGACATTTCACAGTTACGAGGAAAGACAAAGAATGTTTAATCAGTTCTGTGTCCACAGCGTGTTGACTCTCGCGCCTACCGCCTCTGCGCGCGCGCCGCTTCCACGAACACGCTACAGTAGGTTCGACACCGACTTACCATGGTACACACTGTGGGAAACTTCACTAAAATATTAACCCCCTATAAGCCTTTTGGGGTCTCACTATCCAGTTAATGATAGAAACATGCTTGTATAAGTATGTAGTATGCCTAAGGACCAAGGAAATGTGTAAACTATTCATTGTCAGGGTGTATCTCAACATCAACAACAAACTGTAGGGTTGTTACACGTACTGATGATAGTAAAATAATATGGTATGAATTAAATTACAGCAGCTACTTTCCAGCTTCATCATTATGTAGATTCCAAGACACTATATTATTGTGTTGTACTTCATATCGATGATACTTATGAGTACAAACACATCTTTCATTGATCTATAGCCGACTATTAATTCTTTGATGAAGCAACGGTTGGCTAAGATATTAATAGTCCTGAATTTAGTAATTAAAGTGAATTATTTTTTTAATTTATTGTTCTGCAATTAACCAGATACATCTTCGGACGTCATCTGTCAAAATACTTATAATCAACTGCCCGGGTGCTTTGGACCCAGTCGGCCGCCGTAGTGTTGAACTATTTGGTCTCAGTAACTTATCGGAGACAAACATTATAAATCCAATCACATAACCCCGTGACAAGCAAACAAATTTCCAGCGCATCGCTTGTGGGAAATATTTATGTCTTCCGCTGCGCCTGCGCCGGCCACGTCCGTAATTGAGAGATCACACAATAACTTGCACGAAACTATCAAATTACTCGACGACCCGGCTCGCGGTGAATACACTTACAATTAGTTTTATCGAATGTCAACAATGACTTTTCTTCCTTTGATAATGAGTGATATCAATAGAGGAATTTAGTATCTTTTTTTCAGCAATGAAAAAAAAACAATTTTTTTTTTCTTATTTATTTTCTTTTACAAAGGGGTTTGATAAAATTGACAATTGTAGAATATATGTACTTTCCTTTTAGCTTTTTTATACCAATATTTCATTTTTAAATTATTTGAGTACCTAAATGATCACAAGTCACAAGTATCCATTTTATTAAAATAATATATTACGTAAAAGATAAAAAGACTGTAAATATATACGTTAGCGAGAAAGTACAAGTTAACGTTCACCAGTTAAGATTTTTATATATAATATAAGTATAATGGTAATATTAGATCAAAAAGGTTATTTAAGGCTGCAAGTTACTCACAAGACCAAATTCATAGATTTGTTTATTTAGCAAGCTATAACTTTAATTGTAAGTAGATTATGAATGCCTTCCGTGGCACCACAACTGAACCATTAATACAGAGATCTGCGCAATAACACACAAAACTATCAGATTACTGGCCAACCCTGATCGGAACGTTGACAATAACATTTATTCCCCCTTTCCTTCGATTTCATTGAAGGGATTCCTAACTGACTGATAGTATTTATAGACGCGCAGGTGGACCGCTGACCACCGGTCACTCGGTGTCGAGTTACACACGGGCCGATGGGAAATTTACTGCGCCAGCGCACGCGTGTCGGAGTAACGCGGTGCATGATGGGGCCCGCCCGAATATAGGCGAGAGAAATTATCAGTTCTCAGATGGTAGTGAATTCTTGAACTGTTGCTATGAATTAACATGGCATGTACCAATTATTGGTTGCGCGATGACTTGAAAAAATATTTTTGCTATCTTTTTTTATTTACATTTTATTTTAAATTATATTATTATACGCAATAATGAGTAGTGTCCATAGTATAATTGTGCTTGAGTTAAGAAATTATATCTGGGCTCTGCGACGCAAGCAATTTTGTTTATTGCAGACTCCGCTAGTTTTATTTGTAATATGTTTCTGGAAATAAAACTTTATTATTATTATTAATGACCCTTACCATAGAGCATCAGTGGTTACAAATACAAAATCGTAAACGAAATACAAACATGTGAATTGTGAATTGTACTGAGTGAATTGAATAAATACAAATTAAAATCTACTTTGATCTATTTGTCGTGTCTACCATTGAGTGTATTCTCGTACTAGTGGTCAAGCCATAACTAGGCTAACGTATTGTTATTATTGATTCAGAGCGGCTACCAATAAATCTTTATTTACAAACATTATCTCGAGCTGAGGTGAAACTTGTCGAGCCAACACAAAGTCCTGTCACAAGCCAAAGAATCTAGCACGTATACCGGTGAAATATCATGCAGCGTCGAAATAAACAGCCGCTGCTTAGAACAGCGGCGGAATTTATCATTGTAGTTGGTGGAACTCCTTGGCCCAGAACAGGATCTGGTGGGCAAGCCTCTGACAAATCTGCTGCGGTATTAATATGATTTTATATTTTATGGGATGGGATATATTTTACTTGGGGCCCTAGTTACATTGAGGCATTACAACACAGCAAACATTGTCAATAAGTTCGTTTTATAATATTAAAGAAGTTTAGATACAACTTTGCTACTAATAAAAAGGTTCCTGAGATTGGCAAGTTTAAAAAATATATACGGTCGAATTGAGAACCCCCTCCTTTTTTGAAGTCGGTTGTCAATGTAGCAAACAGTACCTGGTCTATAATTTTTCGGTTGTGGACAAACACGTATATAGCCATTCAAATAGTATGTCGGTAATACCTATCGGATAGCAATGATTGAATCAATTGTATTAACATTCTGATTATAAAAGAAAGTGACCGTTGGTCGCCAAATCGGAGTGTCATTGTCGACCGTGTGAAGCTCGTTTGCAAGTGTAATGCGCGCGCGGGCGCGGGTCGCAGGGCGTAGGGGCTTCTGCGCTTCCTAGAGCGGCCGCCGTTTTATTTGTAAGGAATTAACAATGGTCAAATTATGTGTGAGTATTACTTACCTATTGGTTTGAATTCTGGGGGTCAATATACATATCATTGCGAATGAACATTTAGAACGGATTGAGTTGCCTGTGAAAATATATAAGTGAAGAATTTAATCACATTAGAATAATAAATATTGAAGCAAAATGTGTAGAATTTAATTACAGTATTTATTAGGTACTAGCTGTGCCAGCGGTGTCACCCGCGTTTATGGATAATATTATAAAGGCTATTTCCGTCATACATGATTTCTATGTAACTTTAACCATTAAGGCTGCACACGCGACAAAAGCTTAAAAAATGGAGTAACTTCTCCCGTTTTCCCAACATTTCCCTTCACTACTCTGCTCCTATTGATTGTAGCGTGATGAAGAGTATATTATAACCTGCCTAGGAGTATGAAGAATAATTGTACCAAGTTTCGTTAAAATCCGTCGAGTAGTTTTTGTTTCTATAAGGAACATACAGACAAACAGACAAAAATTTTACTGATTGCATTTTTGGCATCAGTATCGATCACTAATCACCCCCTGATAGTTATTTTGAAAATATATTTCATGTACAGAATTGACCTCTCTACAGATTTATTATAAGTATAGATAAATTATAAAGTTTTAATACAAGCTAACCTAACATTAGTCAACCTTTTCAGTATTTACGTACATGTACGTAATATCAAGTTCACAATCCCCAAAGGGGTAGGCAGAATCAACCTTTTAACCTTGACTGGCCCGTTGGTCGAGTGGTCAGAGATCCTGGCCACGAAACCAAGGGTCGCGGGTTCGAATCCCGCTAGGGGTAAATATTTTGTATGATGATTATGGATATTTGTACTCGAGTCATGGATGTTTATAAACGTATTTAAGTATGTCTATCCGTTCACCTAGTATCCATAGCACACGCTTATAAGCTTAGTTTGGGACTAGGGAATTGGTGTGCCAGAATTTATTATTTATTTATTTATTAAGTAATTCTGTAAATTAATACTTAACCATCTAGAGTGTCTTTAAACCCCACAAGGCCTTGAAACCCAGGGTGTTGAAGCGAATATAAACCATTGTGGTGACCTTGCTGCCAACGCGACGTCATCTCTCTTTGTCCGGACTCGACGCGGCTAATCTGATCTCTTCTTACTTTCAATCATATTTGCATTGGATTTATATGGACCAGTGTCGCGACTAATAAAATAAAAGTCAAGATTAAGCCTTCCGGATGTAGATCGGATAGAAATACATATGTTATTTCATACTAGTACACAAGTAATATTCCACCTTCTTCCCAATGCGATAGGAAGAGATCAGGGTCACACCTTAGAAAATAAACACCGAAATATGAATCCTCACAAAGTTATTCTTGTAGGAATGGAATACCTTACCAGTTTTATTTGGTAGTTTTCTAAGTTTTTTTTTACATTCACGTCATGTTTATATATATTACATTTAAAAACGTCCAGTACATTTTCATTCAATGGCATTTATCAACATTATACAGATGAGTGTGTCACGAAAAATGTCCATAGTAACATCATCGGTGGATTAACTCATGAGATCGGATAAGACGCGAGTAATAACCGCGCGGCTGATAAGCGCATATTTACGTCGCCGCGACCGGCGCACGCGCAGCGCCGAATTACGCACTTCTGCTATACCAACTATTTTCATCTATTTATGTATTCAAAGAAGTATAGTGATTGTCTGGTTTTGTTACTAACACAAACAATAATTTTTAATGCATAATACAGACTCTTCACTACATAAATATTTACATTAAAACTTATACCGTAACGTAACCGTCTCTTACCAGTATATCTTGATCCAGATCTATGTTAATAATAATAAATTACCTGAAAAATTAAAGAGTTTATTCCTATTCAGTAATTATCTTTTATTAAATAATAAACCTTACACATTCATTTTTAGATATTTACCTAAACAATTCATCGGGGCATAATAAATTAATCTCAGCTTAGAGTTGACTTCCTGCACTATAAATCTTAAACATGCGATGATTTACGAACACTGAAAAACATACGCTTATATTATTAATATGTTTAATTTGCAGAAAGAACTTAAAAGAGGTTACCCGCACCGTCCACATCTATTCGCGATGATGGCGAACGGTCGGCGCCCGCGCGGGCCGCTGCGCGCGCGCAAATATTGGCGCACTCCGCTCGAGTGGCCCGTCGCAGCCAAGGTCGGAATGCTCTGAGTCTATCGGCAAATTAATGTGTTTAAACTGGCTTCTTTCCGCACTCTGTCTAATCTAATATTAACGATACCATGACACCACTTACTATATATACCTACTCAAATGTTAACACGCTCTTTTATTCTACTTAAATCTGTGAGTGATCCCAAAAACTAGCTAGGGTATAGGAGAATAACTTTAACAGAGTTTATGTTATATGCCTTTGGGGACTGGTCTGCTCTGATCGAGTTAAGTTTTTGGTTTGTAATTTATATATTTTTATTTTGATACTCTACAACAGGCCCACACTAAAACATGGTTCAAAGTTAATTATGATTCATACACCTTTGTATAAATTGTATTGAAAAGAGTAACTACCGAGTTTCTTGCCGGATTCTTATTCTGTAGATACAACATTCCGAACCGGTGGTAGAATCATATAACTTTACTTGCATTTGACGATTTATAAGTGTTTCCTTGAAACCTATATAAGTAAATAAAGAATATTTTGACTTTGACTTTGACTTAGATGTTACCACCTTTAAAATCTAAATGATAAATGTTTTAAATTACAAATATAAGGCAATTATCTTTCTTATTGTTTATAACTGTATCACTGTTACCAGTTTCTACTTCCTGCTATCTGTTAAGGATGCGTTCAAATTCTATGGATCGGTCTCCCTCACCGCCAGGCGCTGCGAGCCTGCTTCTCTGTTACATTGTATGCTGTTCAGTATGAGATTCCTGTATGCTTTAACATTTTGGCTCACTCCGTTGCATATGTGTGCTCCAGGCGGGAACACTATCAGCGAATCTGGATACTGCTCAGAAACTTTCAGGACATTTTATTGCCTTTGAACCCTTATAACGTTGCAAGGTATTAGGGTAAGACTTATATTGTTTAAATCATCGGTTCCCAACCTTTTAGCAACTAAGGTCCACTTTGACTTAATTTTATCGTTACCAGGGACCACTAGGTTAAAAATGAACTGTGTTAATTTTAAAACAACCTTTTTTAATTTAAGTTTAATAAAATTTTAGGTCTTCCGTGGACCAAATGATAAGTCTTGCAGACCACTGGTTGGGAACCACTGGTTTAAATAAATATTTTATGACATCGAATTTTATTCTAAACTGTCACTTCCAAGCATACGATGATATCATAACATAACCTTTGTAATACACTTATGTTATAAATAAACATTGTACTGTCGTAATTCCAAACAGAATTTGTTATTTCCCATTTTAATTCGACCAACACTTTAACGGAAGACAAGCTCACACCGCATGCATCTTTCCTCATAATTTACAACATTCTAATAAAAATTATATGCAAGTTGTTTCCAAATATAATTCAAGCGTCTCGCGGCGTCCCGGTGTGAGCCGGCGTCCCGGGACAGTCCCGCCCACGCGCCTCGCTCCAATAACCGACTGTGTGAACTTTGTTGTTCAACACTTTATTGTTTTTTTGGACATGTTATTGGGACATTAGGTTTTGGTGGACGTAGTTTATGTTCTCGGCTGAACAAATCGCCTTGTCCCTATTTGGGAGATTTGTTTGGGACGATTGTTTTAGTTAACGGTCGAGGTTCACATGGTGCTTAGATACACATCGCTTAGGAACTACAAGTTTTTGTTAAGACAAATGTTTGTTTCGTTACATTGTTGCTAGAAGACTAGTTTTGGATTAACTGCTCATAAACACGTTTTTAGTGATATATTTTAAATCAAAGTATCGAAATAAGAACATGGAACAATTTAAATTATTATTTTACAAAACCTTATTTTTTTGGGTTTAATTAACGTTTTATTAAAGCCATGTTACAAAATGTTCACACAATTTTAGTAAACATGAATCCTTATCTCCTATAAGTTGCTAGCATTAATGATGCTACTTTTCTTATTTGTACCTAATTACTCCTTGTACGTTATCTCGAAGCATTGGGCAATGGAACCCAAACCTAGTACAGCCAATTAAATATTACCCGTTAGCGGTCAACATAATGACCGTTAATCAGGCAATAACATAAATCATCGGATAGTTAGGAATCGTTAAATCTCGTGGCTACAGACATTAACTTTTACGATTTTGTCTTTGCTATTTTGCCAAATTAATGAGCTTCGGATCGTTGGATGGCTACTGAGCTTTAAAGGTCAAAGTACATCTTCAGATCAGGCGTTGTTACATAATATTTGCGTCATATTTTATCAGACCGATAGACGTCTAGTTAGTTAAAACACTTCTTCATTTTTCGAGGAACTGAATGAGAGAACAAGATTTCTAAAGCCCAAATTAAAATATTGTTTGGTAGATTTCTAGTGCAATTATCGGTCAGTTACAAATTAGACAATGGGATGTATGGCATGTACAGATTTAATTGTCAGGGAGCGGAGAAACCCGCGCCGTGTTTGGGCAGCCAGTGTTGTAGTGCGCAGGGCGAGCAACTAGGCCGACTGTAACGGGCCGTTATCTCAAGGGTACGCTAGAGTTGATTTTGGCAGTAAAAGAAAGCAAACTTGGGGCCGATGAGTGAGCAAACATCACTAGCCGCGAGGGCTGGCACACGGAGAGATATAATAAATCTAGAAATTTCAAAAAATAAACTAACTGAATAAATCAATTCTCCAGACACGCCAATTTCCTAGTTCCAAACTAAGCTTATAAGCTTCTGCTAGGGCTACTAGGTGAATTAATAGAGTTACTTAAATAAGTTTATACACATCCATGACTCAAGTACAAATGTCCATGTTCATCACACGAAACATTTGCCCCCATTTTGTATTTAGTAATAGGTAAAAGTAAAATCGACATGCAATGTAGGATAAATTAAGGGCTTATATTCCGTAAGGAGATTTTAGCTGACGAAAGTCCAACAAATAGCAATGCCAGTACTCATTAGTACAGGTCTTTTGTAATCAAAAATTATCTATTATTTACTTACACATGTGCAATCAAACCCACGAGTCATTCTGCAGCTCCTGTCCGGCTGGAGAGCGAGTGGGCAGCCCTACTAACAATACTTGCGTGTCCGCGTTGTTGACGCAGCGCGGGCGCGTGTGTGCGCGCCACCTGTCTGCGCCCGCGCACTTGCCGGACCACACTGACTAGTCTAGTACAGAAGGTACGTACACAAATATATGTTATTAAAATTTAAACAGCCGGTAGTCGGTTAAAATATATGTAGGATTTTAGAAATAACTGGATCTTACCGATGATTTACACGCTGCCAATGTGAAATGGTGCGTAAGGTACTGAGAACACTAAAATTTCTTGTAATAACCAATATTTTTTTTTTGTTAAATTTAAACAATATCTAACTAACTAACTAAACTTCACGCCACTTCCCTAGCGGGGTAGACAGAGTAAACCGAACGCCATGTAGCGCCAATCAATATCTATTCCGTCCAATGTATGTTCCGCAGGCAGAATGTTTAGAAGAAGATGTTAGTTCCTGAGAAAGAGATGTTCAGAACAGAACAGAAACCGTAAGGTAATATAAAATAAAAAACAAATAAGTAAATACCTACTTTATTTGGTATGTGTATTTGTGTTCGAGTAGGCTTAAAGTGGCTGGTGCACGGGTGGCTGTGCGCGCGCGCACGTAACACGAGCGGACAGCTCGCTGGGCCGCGAATCGCTGCGGTTTGCCGCTCGCTGCCGACCGCGAGGGTAACATTTCACTACCGCGCGCACTGCCATTGATATTTGTATCAATTAGGCTTTACAACTTGACAATATGTAATCTAATGTATTATGTATCGAGGATCATATTTCGTGACAAATAAGAAGAGCACGTATTAATAATTGCGGATGAATACGAAAGCAGAACTGACGGCGTACAACCAGACGTGAAAGTATGGTTGTACGTAGTCAGACACCTTTGGACACTTTGTATGTAATTGTTTTAAAAGAAATATGGTTACTTTTTGTAGGTTATTTTTATGTGGTTTGGTTAGAAGCTTACAACAATAAGTTACTTGGAACACTTCATTGTTTTTAAATACGCTATAAACTTAGATCTCAAAACAGCTGTAAAACATCACCACGCAACATCCCACCGCATTACTCCACCGTAAGCAAACATCGGCAGCACGGTCGCTGTCGCGTGTCGCGTGTCGCGCGTCGCGCGGAGGATGTTGCTCTCAATAGCGCGGGCACTCGTCTCGTGGGCGATTCTATCGACGACACCGGATAGCGCTATGCTGAAGAGAGCACTCCTTTTAAATACATATTGCGATCTGTAATAACAATTATTATGTTTAGTTACAAAAACTGATCAATACATAGATTTTCTATCAACAAACATTCATACAATAGTAAAGTATTTCTGTAGAATGTCAAATTGCATCAGAATAATGAATAATTTTATTATATATTTGTTGTAATGTTTGAGTTGCAATATTACTTAAATAGGGAGGTCAATATCGATATGACCAAATTATAAAAACATTAGACATTTGACATGACAGCATTAGAACGACTGAAAGCATTTAAAATAGTTTCTCAAAGATATAATTAGTGTGAACTAGGTCTTAGGTATAGCATGGTGTTCTTTTTATGGGAGTGATTATTAAAAATTTAAGTGTCCATTATCCTATTCATAATTTAAATTAGATACCAAGAATCACACGACTAAAAATAATGTCTGTGGAAATAATTGCTCGATCTGATTACTTACCTAAAAGAAATACTAAAGTCTCAATAAAATTGGTCGTAAAATCGAAAAATAGTGTAATTATGAAAGCATTAAATTGTCAAAGCTAATACAGCTGTAAACGGTTTCCTCAAAACGGCTCAGTGCTAACAAACGCTAGACATGGCACGTAAAGCATAAACAACGGTTATAACAGCGAGGCATGAAATTATCACAGATTACTGGTATCTATTAACATAGTCGGCAAAAAGATGGCTGCCGCAAAAAAGTGTTGCATCGAGATACATTTCGATTGCAAACGCGAGGAACACCTTGAGTGATTCTGTCGATAGCTGTTTAGCTGGGAAATCTATCGCCCTGGCTTACATTGTCTGCAGAATTACAGATAGCTTTTCAAGGAAGGAAGGACATAAGCGCTTATAATGCTATTTGCATTTATGGAATTTATTTATTCGATTATGCATCTAAAGAGACACTCGCTATTTGTGAAATCAATACACTCAATTTTTTAAAGGATTTAATAGTTTATGTACTTTATGACAATACAATAACAGTTCCACTCTGGTCCGGGACTTAAAACGAATGTGTTACATGCCTAACATGTCGTAAAAGGCGAATAATGGTATATAGGGTCTTGGGTAAGTATGTGTTGTGTAGGCGACAAGCTAGCCACTTGTCACTACTTTTTCACATTGTCCATCTAACCCAGCCCAGTTTTATTTTTGGCTGAATGTGGTTAAAGGGGCCTGCTGCCCATTTGACTCTGCCTACCCCTTTAGGAATTATAAGTGTGTTGTTATGTATGCATGTAATATTACAGTTAAAATGTTTCGCCTACAGTGTTTACTTTACTTTTTTTGATCGAATTTCTTCGAATATATAACTTTGTGCTAATTATTCTACCTGAAGCTATATCTACGTTTATTTCTCTAAATTGGCAGGTTAATTACACTAACACGGTAATTAAAACTTGTGTAACCCACTTCCTATAAAGATAATTTCACTGAATTCTCTAATGTAGGCAACTAAAAATAAATGAAAAAAGCAGCGGATAAAATTCAGATAAGAGCACTTCAACATTTTAAAGACAACAGTTGTTGAAGTTAGCTTCAAGTATTAACAAAATGATAAAATATAGCAGCGCCCCGCGGCTTCACCCGCGTAGTTCCCGTTCCCGTGGAATATGAGGATAAAATATAGCCTATGTTACTTCCGGATAATGTAGCTTTCCAATGGTGAAAGAATTTTAGAAAACGGCTCAGTAGTTTTTGAGTTTATTCATTACAAACATACACACTCACAAAAATACAAAAATACAAATATTTATATTAGTATAGTTTATTTATACAACAATATCGGTCACCTGCATGTTTGTCTGCATGAACATTTTCATAGGAATTGAGTACCCAAAATCCCTTTCTTGGTGCTCAATCAGGCTACGTTACGCTCACAATGTGTCTGACGTCTCTTCCACATTTTAAGGTCTTAGGTCAAATAGTTGGGATCAGCGTTCTTCAGTAAGCTATAATTTTATAAATTATATAAGTACCTATGTGTAATTCTCTCTTATTTGTCGTCTTTATAAATATCGATGACGATAGTGCTAATATGCTCACTGAAACCAAATTGTGCATCGCAGTTACATATAATAGATAACTGTAGCCTATCTGTATGGCTACCGGCTATTTAAAGAAGTTTCAACATTGGTATGTTGCGAATAAATTGTTGAATTAAAAATATAGTGATCCGATAAAAATAATTTAAGGTAATTGTAATAGGTCTTCTGGTTGCTTTGCGGACTTAGGAAAATACATCTCTGCTCCTGTGAAATGTTCTCAATAAATCAATCATATATCCACTTGACATCCATGCATGGCTCGCGGGCCGCAGCATTCTGCGAGCGCGGTCACGCGCAGCACGAGGCGTGACGTCACCCGGTATCTGCCATTAGCATACTGTCCGACGTCGGTCACGTGTGACACTTGTTTATCCTCCGGCTTATTACTGAGCTATGCGGACCGACACTAGGTGTCGATTACAAGACTTTTATTTATTACATCGTATAAATATGCCCTTATCTAGTTATTTGTAAATATTTTCCTAGTCTTCTCCTATTCCTGGTTGGAGTCGCTTTGACCACCGTAATGGATTCCATGAATAATGATTATGCATTGAGGATTATTAGACGTGAACAGGAAATTCTGATTACTAACTAGAACTCTATCTGTCCTTTGTATGACAATTATTGGAACTTCTCCTAGAACACCCAGAGGCGACTAATTTAAAAGGCCTAAATTAAGGGTCTGCTCTCCTGACATTTCTTGCCTAAAGTTTCGAGTTCTAGGAGGTGACACCAAAGCTTTAGATTCAATTCTTACTACTACTGGTAACCGTACCGAGTAAGATTGGACCATCTAAACGTGACATTTGATGTAATTATAATGTAAATGTCCAAACGCACTAATTACAATAATCGAGAGTGAGGAGGTGTAATGGTGTCGCGGTGTCGTGGTGCGCTCGCGCAGCGCGCGGTCCGCTGACGAAACGCGCGACCATCTGTGTACAGGTTTGTGTGCGTTTTTTTCTCTTTACCCAGTGGACACTTCTAGTTGGCGTCACGGCTAAAATTAAGCCCGGCCTTTAAAGGTGTCCGAGTATTGACATTACTCGTTATCTGGTAACTAGTAGGTTAGATCTTACTAAACATTCGATGAATCGTCGGATGTGTGTACCACTATTCTTGGCTTAATGTGTACGAATACTGTAGGTCTGTATTAAAATCTCGAATGTAAGCAAAAAATAACAACTTACTTGATGCTTTTACTTTTTAGTCAATTTTACACGCTTATAACTTTTGCACGTTTACTTGAATACAAAGAGTTATCTATCTAATATCTAATGGCTTATGGCACACAAACTTGGAAGCATCACGCCTGCAGTTCCTAAAGGGGTAGGCAGAGTCAAAGGGGCAGTATTAACGTATGTATTTACATTAATTATGTAATACCAGACAACATCACATTATATACTAAGAATTTGATTTAAGCTTCATTAGTTGTTAAATTAGTTGCTAGTAACCACAGCAAAATAAGATTAATTAAAAATATTAGGTTAAAATTTTGCGTAGTTTAATTTGAATGTATAAAATTAAACTATTTTTAGCGTAGAACAAATGAACTTTTTCACCGAACTTGACTCGTCACAAAATAAGAAAGAATTATAGGGACAATGCGTCTACAGAACAGGTGGTTGTACTAAATCCACAATCGTCTGTCCCTGAGCAACTAAGTTGCGTCATCGTCAGTTGTTGGGGCGATAGCGATCGTCTCTCGGCGACTCTATTAGCGGCTAGATGCGCGATTTCATCGATAATAATCGACGACCCTCCCGGCTGCTGTTGTCGTCGCGACATCGCCGACGCCGGGTGATGAGTGGTTGCCAGGTTGTTGTTCCCTGAATGTTGCTTTAATACTTTGTTACCACCAACTAACTAGCGGCTACCAAATTCGACTTCTAGAAATAAATTACTTACTTAATATTACTTACGTTAATATTATAGAAATTACTAGCTGCCCCGGCGAACTTCGTACCTTAACGACTTATTACAACTTATTCTCATACCTACCAAACATACATACAAAATTTTATTAAAACTACACAAAAATGTTTCTGAGTAGTTCGACTACAAACACCGTATTATATAATAATCATACATATATATATTTGGAATAGTAAGTAACCTTGAAACTTATTTAATTGTTAGAAGAGCGACCTCTACTAATTCTTTCTTTAGCTCCATAATTGTGCATGTATACCTACTAATAATTTGGCCCTCTAATTCTCAAAACGACCTCACATTGATACACAACACGATGGCAACACAACCTTCCAGTTCCTTGATTGCCGATACCAATGATGTATAGCCATTCAGACTCAGATAATATTGAGCAAACTTACTTGTTTGTATTACCTAATTGACAATTTCAATTTACGATTCTTATCTAAATGTTACAAGTTTCTTCACTCGTATATGAATATTTTGCAAAAAAATGAAATTGAAATACTGTTTCTTATATTAATGTCGAAATTATGTTAATGAGATTAGATTCGCGGTTTCGTCCTGCCCGAATGAGTATATGCTATTTATATTTTAATTGAATTGACACTTTGAATAATGTACATATCCAAAAGTAATCGCGCACACTTCCGCACACAACGAGATATATTACTTGTCGATTTCTATGGTATTTCATAAGTGTAGTTCCGATTGCATTTTATTAGATTACATCTGATATCGAGACTGAATAATGTTAAGAAACTTACGTCTTCTTTTTTATGCGAAACAACATCTCGTTTTGTATATGTTAAAACGTCATAATATAATAAACAGACTTATTTCATGCATATATTATCGTATTTCAACATAATGTAACATTTTGACTCACTTATATTACAAGCACAGAAAATGAGAAAATAAATTTTTATCCGATGTTGGTCTGGGACTTAAAAAATAATGTGCCAACTGTGTTTCTTGCCTAGCATGTCGTAAAAGGCGACTAATGGTATATGGGGTTTTAGGTATGTGATTGTGTAGGCGACGAGTAAGCCACTTGTCACAACTCTTTTTTGGCTGAATGTGGTTAAAGGGGCCTGCTGCCCCTTTGACTCTGCTTACCCCTTCGGCGACAACCTTATATCCAAAGTTTGTAGTTTAAGTAAACACTAATGACAAGGGAATCACAATCGACTATTGAAAATCAAACACCGAAACTCAAGACACACACTTGTTTCATCAACGGTCCGGTCGAACTCCTCGCGTCTTATCAATTGCGTGGCTGTCAAAATATTGCATACAAGTAAAGAAATCCTTCCTTTTCATATATTTATACTAAAAATACTATACGTAGATACATATAGGTGCATACATAGCATCTCGCCCATAATCCCCGAAGTGGTAGTCAATGTCAAAGGTCAGTAAGCCCCTTTAACCACATTCAGCCAAAAATAATACGTATAACATTTAAGTAATACTCGTATTTCGGTGAGCGTTTGTTATTTGGGGGCTTCGGGTTGACTTTAAGTACAAAACAAACTTAGGTGTTGCTGCGATAATAAATTAGCACGTTAACCGGGCCCGATCATAAAACGTATTCTTTGCATACATTCTCTATAACGACGTGTTTATCAGTTTGTTTTGCATTACATTAAGCTTTATCTTCCAATCCAAGTCCGAGTACAACATAATAACTCGACTTGTAAACGGTGCTAAGTAATATTCATTAATATTAATCGAGTTACTGATAATAACTCTGTGAGATAACTGATATTCGTGTTAAGCGAACTTTTTGCCGCTCCCTTTGTTTAGAGGTGATAGATGATGCTCGGTCGCGGCCGGTTTACACGGCCCGATTGCTAGGAGGACTCCGCATTGTGCACTCCGCCTTATCAGTCGCACTCACAACTGTACATGAGAGTAACGGTGGGACTTTCACGACCGTTCGAATACCTGTACATTAATATCTTCTTTATTACAACATACAGGTACAAAGATGGCAGGCATAGACTGATAGCAAATTCAAAGATCGGGCCTATCTGCATTCATTAGGAGAAGCCTTTATGCAGCAGTGGACGACTGAATGCTTATAATTATGATCATTAATGAAATCAACTATTTAGTTTAAACATTACACATTTCATATCAAAATATAAATTAATATCGAAAATGTAACAACGAAATGAGCTGAAACTGTAAACTGACTATTTAGCCCAACCATAAGGTTTCCGATAAATGAAAGTAATCAGCTTCATAAAGACGTGTTTACTCCAACGTTGGCTATAATTCTAGTAAATAATATAATTTCACACTTATGTATAAGCTTTCGATCAATCGCCCGCTACAGAAGTCGCGGCTTGTAACCGCGACGTTGCCATAAAAATTCAAATAGTAAGATTTATAGTGCCATTGAGGGATTCTTTCACACTCAGTTTAGCAGAGCTAATGCCCAACGGTGGATTTTATTAGCTTTCGGTCACGGAGCGCGCCCGCGCGGCGACCCATCCAGACAGCGGAGCTGGGGAAATTAAAACTGTTGATAATTGATACTGTTTGTCGGCCCATGCCACTGTTATTTATCGCACATTGATATAATTACTTTTAAATGTGTATCAGTACTAATAACTATGAAGCCTTAAGAATGTAAGTAAATCTATACATATAACAGAATAGGTATAATTAGAAAAAAAACTTATATCTCCTAGTATAATCCAATTACTAGCAAATAGGCGGAAAATAATGTACGAAAAAGAAAGGCGGACGAATGTTCTTAGTGTAGATTTGCATCGTTTTTGCAAGCAGTGACCAATTACTAGTTTGGGTTATTTTTTGCATTTACTTTGACTTTGTATTTAAAGTTTAGCGCGGTTCATTTAGAAGTGTTATATAGTGAATAGCAACGCCCCGCGGTTTCACCCGCGTAATTCCCGTTAACGTGGAGATAAAATATAGCCTATGTTACTTGCTGATAAAGTGGCATTCTATTGGTGAAAGAATTATTCAAATTGGTCTAGCTAGTAGTTTCGGAGCCTATTTGATATAAAAAACAATCAAATCTTTCCTCTTTATAATTAGTATAGATAAAGTAAAAAAGGCTATGAAATTACTAGAGAAAAGTTTTTGAAAATGTAAAAACAATATAATTGATAACAATGTAAAAACAAGTTGAGGGTCACCTGCACTTGACAGATTTTGTCTAACTTTAGATAAAATAATAAAGCTTTTCCTATAAAAAAGTTAGGGATTCATCTTTAGCTTGAAAACAAATTTGACAGCTCTAGTGCACCAGAGCTGTCCGCGCAATGATCATGCGACGCGACCCAGCAGCCATTCCCCGATGTTTACCGATAAGGAATACATTGCTCAAATTGAAAGTTTTGGTGAATGCAGGTTTCTAGTTAATGAAAAGTCTGAGATGGTCATTAGAAGCGTGTTGATACCGTCAGCGTGCACCGCGCACCATAAAGTGTCGAGAGGTCGGCGGCCGCTTTCATAAGCTGCGCCCGCGCGCCCGCCGCCCAAACCAGCGCGGGGTTGCTGCGTGATCGTGGAGGTTGCGCTTTTGGTAACAATCTTATTTAAGCACGTTGGGGGAATTTTGTATCAAAGTGTTTGATCTCATATTTATAAGTAATAACAATTTTAGTATTTTAGACGTTTATCACACATGCATGTCGCTGTAATTATGTATACATACAAAATATTACATGCGTATTTAATAATACGCATGTAATATTTTCTGTTCAAAGATCAGTTAATCAAACATTAAATGAATTTATATCTGTCAACGTGATAGGAGATAAAAGGACGTGTGATATTTTTTTTATTTAAAAGTTACGACGGCCTTGTTACTTATTTTAGGCTATACGCGGAGGAGGCTACGCGCTAATTGTACTTTTTTTTTAAACGATGTTTTATTTGTAAAATTCTGTGTGACTTTGCTCAAGAAAAGGCATAACCAACTCTGACGTAGTACGCTATAATTTGTTCTCAAATTAACTATTAATTATCAAAGAGTCTAGTTCTGTTATAAAGTAGACTAAGCTGAACT
This sequence comes from Glyphodes perspectalis, assembly GCA_951394215.1. Taxonomy (NCBI): domain Eukaryota; kingdom Metazoa; phylum Arthropoda; class Insecta; order Lepidoptera; family Crambidae; genus Glyphodes; species Glyphodes perspectalis. The sequence goes on along the minus strand of OX596205.1, from coordinate 18,224,471 downwards.
CGTAGGGGAACGAGTTATTTCGTCAGCTCCGCGAAGCTGGCAACCCCGGCGGAGCGGGCCCGGCCGCGTACGCGCGTGTTAGATCAAGATACGAGACGTTAATTACGATTTCGCTTGTCACGGACGCTGCCCTGCTTAATGTTCGGCTTAACTTTATTATTAACGAAAACAGACGGACAGTAAAAAATTAGGATTCTGCCGGACCGAGCCAACTTTCGTTAGACAAAAAATGGGCCCGTTATCCGCCTAGATCCAGCCATCGCAATCAATTTGATACGTAAAGCTAAGATTGAAGTAATTAAAACATTTAGGTCCATTTGCGTCAATCTGCAAGATGATCGGCTCGTAAATAATTTATGGGTGATTATCCTTTCCTCACGGTTTTTTACTTCTTGCGTTTTTAATTTACCTAAGTATAATTTTTATGTCCATATTTGACCTCTTTACTCAACAAAATAAACATCAAGACAACTCCAATAGATATCCCACATACTCGTAGATATATGTTTGTGTTCAAATGGATGCGAGATATCGATCAAAGATGAAGTGAAATCAATATGCAACAGGCTTACAATTCAATTTGTCTGTTTACCAAATTTTTTCTGTATAAGCTGGGGCAACTTGATATAAAATAAGATGTAATTGTCACTAAAAAGCATACGTATATGTAGGGCTCTTACGTGGTGGTATTTGTCATAATTTACTGTGAGCTTCTGTACGAGACCAACGCCATTATGTTCACAGGATAGATAACTAGCCTATATAAAGTTAGCAAGGCATTCAGGGGGCATTTATTTGAAATTACATACACTTTTTTACTCAATTTACTTAGATAAATTGAAATAATAAATCTATCAGCTGATAGGGGTTGCGAGCTAAAAATGGCGCGATATAATTTGCTGCGCGGCGCATGCGACGTCAACGTGACGCGCGGACGGACGGACGGACCTGTCTATAAATATTGCTAGTACAGGGCCCTAAGAAGCGATCATTTTAGCATTTAATTGATATGGCGACATTTTGTAATTGATCGGATACTTGACTTGACGAGAGTTAGATAATAAGGAATTGTATTGATTCTAAATCAAACGTTATGTTTAAGTTAAAAACCATATTTGCAAATTCACATTATTGTACGGTCGCGGACATATTATAGAATAATGTTACCTATGTGTGTATATAGATATTATAGGTGTGGAAAAATATTAAATTGCGTTTAGTAGTTTCATATTGCGTTGAAGACAACCACCTTATATGTTTCCTTAAAAACTTTCGCATTTATAATTATTTAGTATTAGTACAGAAACTAGAATTAATTTTGCGAACTTCTTTATAATTCCGCTGAAACTGGTGACTGCGATGCAATAAAATTGAAGGTTTACGGAAGAGAAGTAGCTTATACGGAATTGTTGTTTTATCTGTCTTTGAAGGTAATTACCTACTTACTAATAAGGAACGAGTGAGCTGTGTATCTTCTATTATTTTAATAAATAGTCCCTAACCACAAAAAGCAGTATTTACTATTTTAATCTTAAATAAAAGGTTTTATAATATGTCTGACAATTTGTACTTATTCGCTCGCTCAGTTATATGAAATTGGACGGCAATATGTATAAAATATGAAACAAAAATATCTGCTACGACCAGAAAAAAGATCTAAAGTTTTAGTTTAGACAGTTGACTGTACTGGAAAGATAATTTTACTGTTATACTACAATTCTACCACAATACACTGACAACTTTTGTTTGGCGGTTTTTCAGTTTGCATTTAATCTATGGAACTGATTCCCTCGGATAGATTCGTTTATCGTAGTTGACCGAGCAGCTGCCTCCTAGAGTACGTCCCACCTCCTCGCAGCCTCGTGTCTGGAAGTACCTTAATCAGCAGTACTGCCGGGGGCAAAATTAATTAGAAGGATCACGCACGGGAGCGCAACTCATAACATATTTTACCGGCCGACGCGACGAAGCGAATGGCCACCGAGTGGATTGATCACAGTCCTCGATGGATTGAGGCGGCTGCTCCACTGGGACGCTGCCGATAGTTAGAAGGAAACGCATGAATATATAATGAATGCAATAAAACTTCATATTAACAGGTGAGTAGACGGATTGTAGCAGAATTTGGCATCCTTTGTGTAGTGTAGGTGTAATTCTCATGTTACTCTTAATTATCTATCTATTTAGCTGACGTAGTTTGTATTTTAGCCAAATCGTCAAGAATCAAGCTTAATCTCATATCTTGCCAGCCCTTTTGTATAAGTACTGATGTTTTTTTATAGTCCATGACATGATAATCTACCCGCAACTTATTTTGATTAATGCTAAATTGTAATAAAGTCGTTAAATTAATATCTATATAATAATGAAAATGAATAGAAAAAAAAGAAAAACATTTTTTTACTTGTGAAATAGTTGCAATCGTCCTGCAGGGCGCAGGCGGCCCGGTGCGGCAGGCCCTTCTGGTGCACGCGTTTGCACGACTGGTTTTAAATGTTGATGGTAAGCTAATCGGTGTAAATTATTGTTTTTATAGGCTAAGTTTACGCGCTCGGATCAGAGATAAGGAACCGACTAATTGTCGCGCGTAAATAAAGCTCGTTTAATTGATGAATCTTTTCAATGCGAGATCACTTTATTACTTATGCCCGTGATCATTAACTGTTAACGAAAACAGTTATGGCATCTTGTAAGCATTTCGGTTTTGGTATTAACGGGTTGTAAAACGTTCAAGATATCGTACGGTATCTGTTTTTACAGCTCAAAAAATATGTTGTCATGGCAATAAAAGTTGTTTTACTTACATGAACCTCTGAATTAAGTTAGTTAAAAGGGTTTGCTGATTTGATTCTGTGATTACAAAATTCCACTTGATACTTCAATATGTTTTTCATCATAGTTCATAGAGGATTCTAAAAAACAATTGTCTAGTCGAATGCAAAAATTGGTACCAAGAAATATATACCTAACTGCAACCACTTTGTTGCTTTACATAATTATCTTCTAGTGCCCGGGCTGCAGTGGCAGTGGGATGCGCTTATATATACCTACGTGCTATTTAATACATTTCTCAACGTGTTTCATTTATTTGTTGAAATCGTTTTGATTTTGACTGTCCGCTTGGATGTGCGCTGTAGTTGATGGTCGCTACTTTAATAGCTTTTTTTTTGAAAGTGTTCTGTAACATTGGTTTTATATGTCGTAATTCATTTTGCACGAAAGCAGTGAGGACCACAGTCGCTGTCTTTTATGACTATAAATTGTTAAGTTTCTAACTATAAATTGCAGTTATTGACGTTTACGTGTAATTGAAACGTGTTGTGTAGTTAATCTTCATCTCATGTCAACGGTATCAAGTAAGGATTTTTTAGATAAACTCTGAATGTTGAGTAAGGCAGTGAATTTGATTAAAAAGGCAAGAGATTGAATATCAGCGACGTGTCGCGCTTGATGGAGCATCACTTATCTGTAGATAAGCAAACTTTCAGGGTATGTACTATAATTCGTCTGTAATATAACTATACGTGCCTTAAGATTGATATTATAATAGATATTTCCGAAATCTAGTATCTAGTTTTTAAAAGACTAAAGGAAAACAAATTATTGTCAATTGTGGTGATACTTGTGAGAACTATTTTGCTCTTAAAACTTTTTGTTTATGTAGGTACATAAGAAATATTTCACTAATCACAATCACTTCAAGCGACTTCTTTTATAACAATACATAAAATAAACAAGAAATATTTTTTAAAATAAAATGCCAAATACTTACGTAGTTAAAACTACCTAATTAAGCACATGAAAGAGAAATTGACACACGGCTACATTTGACAGAATCATTATAAACCTCTTCACAGCCGCTCGGTCGGCATTCATTAGCGCGCGTCCAGTAATAAAGTCTCTAAACCGTATCGAGTCTCCAAAACATGGAAGATTTTGAAACAACGACGAATTGCTGCTCGGTGCTCCACTGTGCCTCAAAGTGTGCTCTTCAACTAGTCTAATACAGCTCAATTGATGAACGTACGTAGAATCTGTTTACATATACGTACTCAAACACCCACGTATCGATTCGTGTCGAAAAATTAATTCGTTTATTCGAGTTTGTCTTTTTAATTAACAAAAATTAAAAAGACAGGGCTTGTTGAAATTCGTGTGTTAACATAATATTTATATGAAAACAAACTACAAAGCTGATTTGCAGATTCGTTTCAAAAAAGCTGTATGTTGTTATTCTAAGCTTTGAAAGTGTATTTCAGTGGGTTTATGTGTTACGATACGTGGAGTCGTTTCGCGCGAGTCCGGCGCGCCCACGCCGGTGCATGACTCGCAGTCGTATTTCGAACTGTTTCTAGCTCTCTACTCTTTTTTGTAGCCGCACTCGAGCTAAATAATTGTTATTGTGTCTCCGCGCCCGCAGTAGGAAGACGGCTCACAAACTTTGACTTTGAGAAATTAATTGGCGGAACGAGGTTTTTTAATTACCAACCGCGCGTACTTACGAACCGGTGTGCGGCTAAATGTTAGAAACTCGTTGTTTTTGAACGTTCTTAATATCACTTAACTGCAGTCAATTAATTTTTATACGTAAAAAAATGCGGGATTCGTTTGGGAGACGCAATCAACGCGCGTTACACTCGCTAGCCTATGGCTAAAAATAAATTGCTAAAGAAACTGCAACAAGTTTTTAATGGCGGGCGAAAGTGTGATCTATCACGCATGCGCACGTCCTACGTTTATGATATATAAATGTGTCTTCACAGATATGACACGCCAATCATTTTTATAATTAATGTCAGTTTCAGGTCTTTTTTATTTAATATGTTTGTTTCTCATGTTATAATATACTATAGCGATATCTTGCATGAATCAACACAGTTCTTATTATTGAAATCCATGTTTGTTAATGACACTTTTATAATTAATAAATTAAAATCGAATACTTACATGATATTTTTCTGTGGGAAAATATTCTAACTCATTAGATTCTACGGGTATGTAAATGTTATATAAGTTAAAACCTCATAAGTTGCCAAGCACCTTAGGTGCAAAAAAAAAAATATTAACCATAAAGCGTTAGCAACTGTCATCGGAGTATCACACAAAAAGTCGCACCTGCAAATGCAAAATCAACTACAATATTCATTTCCTGCAACAGCCAATGGCGTAAAACAAAAAGTGGCATGTGTAGAATAATGTATAATAGTTAATCTATGAAGAAGTTGGCAGCCAGAGCCGATGGCCAGGAAGTCTGGCTGGCCTGTGAGCTAGCATGGCTTTTAACCTGATAAAGAGTTACACTTGATGTACATAATTACTAAAGGATTTTTTCACGTTAGTACTAACCAAAAGCAGAAATGTGGAAATGGGAGCCCGGGATCAATACTATGGTGTGATGCTTCACCGATAAAAGACGCTGGATCCTAAAACAGAGCAGCAAGGTTCTATAGACAGTCATATAAATTATTTATTAGAACATACAACCTATGATCTATTGAACCACAAAACTTGACTTGGCTAGTTTTCACATACTAGTCATGGTTTATACATCGGGTTTTGGGTATGTGATTATGTAGGCGACGAGCTAGCCACTTGTCACTACTTTTTCTCAATTTTCCATCTAACCTAGCCCAGATTTATTTTCGGCTGAATGTGGTTAAAGGGGCCTGTTGTCCCTTTGACTCTGCCTACCCTTCGGGATTATGAGCGTGATGTTATGTATGTATGTACTTTAATTTATAAATCTTTCCTGATTTTTTATTTTGCGATTGCTCCATCCTACTCTTTCTTAACTCTTTTTAACTTAAGTAATTTTTGGTTAAAGAAGCCTTGTATCTTGATATGGGGATTGTAGGCGTGATATGTATTTGATGACTACCTTAATAAGGTACATTAGAAGTTGCATGGCGACATTCGGGGCGGCCTCACCGCGGCAGCGCGCGCGCACGGGCACCAGTCCGACGGGTCGCGTGACATTGTCTCTGCGCGTTGCTCAATGATTTCTACTTAATAATGTTATTAATCTCCCTCTTGATAACTACGATTTGTCTGCCGCTCAAGGTGTGCCTCGTTCGCCTGCCGACATACTTCATATATTGCTTGAGGAAGGATAATAAAGTTACATTTTACTATTCTCTATCGGGAATTAATAATGAAGTTTGTAGAATCTTAATAACAGTTTCTGAGTAATTATCAATATGCAACTTTATTCTGTTGAAAGTTAGTTCACTTAACTTATTTCCAGTTTTCCCTCATTGAAAAGTTACGTGTATATTTTCTGAAACATCCTTAATATAGCAAAATTATATTAATACCAACTATGACTAAGTCAAGAAATTAATAGACAAAGAACCTATTAATTATTTCTTAAAATATTACACGAATTTTATGTATCTAATTTTGGATTAAATAATAGTTTTACAACACTATTACACTATCAGTTCTAGTGAGAAAACAATTGCACACCTAAATATGTGTAATAGCCACCCATTACCTACTATAAAAAACGTAAATTTATTGAAAAATATGCAAAACAATATTAATTAACTTCCGTTCGTAGATACACACTCGTAATAAAGCGGTCTTATTATATTATAGAATAAGATATTAAAATAACATAACAGATAATCTTAAATCATAATTAGGCACATTTATATTTAATAAAGAGACGTCACCACAAAAACTGACGTTTAGCACAAACATGTTACCGGCAAGAACAATGGCGGCGCACAAGAAACAGATGAAATCGCTGCTAGATACGTAAACTAGTTTCAGCGGTTACCGCAACTCCGAAAAGTGCGAGGTCGCCTCTTCCATAACCGTGCATTGCAACAGCGTTGGACTACTGCGGATGCATTCGTTGCATCATGCCGCAAACGCAATTAATCTGCAGTTTTAATAACTATCATATCCGAAGGGTACCTATGGGATATGGCGCCTCTCCCACAGTCGTACTTCAAAAGTACATTTTCCGTGTCTTTTGAACCGTAATAATTAAAAATTTTGCAGGATATATTTTATTACGGATATTATATAAAAATATTGACATTTAATGAAAAACGTATAAAAAGGTGATTCCCATGGGGGAAACATGTTTTTAACTTCACGGAATTTTATGGTTAGCATTTAAAACAGGATATCTTTATGTGAATCGACCTTTGTAAGTAATTTTGTTTACTGAAGTCCACCGAACAACAAATATTTGATAGGAAAAATGTTAATTACTTAATTTTTTTCCTGTATTCGAAATATTAGGAAAATCTTATTTAAAAAAATATATATATATATAATGTTGAATTTTATAACTCAAACATTTTTGTTAACCGTCGTTTTGTGACGTCATCACCGAGTAAAAAGGACGAACGCAATAGGATAAATATATTTTTGGAAGCAATCATCATCCTCCTAGTGTCATTATCCTCATCCCGTGCTTAGCCGGGGTCCGTTTAGAACATGATCCAGGATTTAACGAGTCCGGAAATTACATTGAAGCGAATGCCTATCTGACCTTTGTAACCCTTAGATAGAGGAACCAGATAAATTGGATCATGGTTACACATACATAGTTGTTTTGTATATTTATATGCAACTTCATCACGTTCTTTTCCCATATTATTGAGCAAGCGGTATAAATCCGTATTTTTTTATCGAAATATGAACTTTTTTTATGGTCAACGTATTATTATGGTCAAGTTTATTTTATTGTGATAATTACAGCTCACGTGAAACATAGTTATTTATATACAGTGCAATAACACGACAGTAAAAAGTGGTTTGTTAGATGTGGCGTTAGCATAATTAAAATCTGGTTTGTTTGCGTTTTTTGCAAATTGGTCGCACTTACTATTAATAGAGCAGCTGCAAATAATTCGTGGCCAGTTGTCTACGACACCGCAGCCGCGCCACCGGACCTATCGATCATTTATACTTCACGCGAGCTGCGTTGCCGAGCTCGCTTGGAACAAACATTATACCGAACTACTTACACAATGTTCGTCTAAATATGTTACTTGCTAGATTTTACTATAATACATTTTTAGATTCTATGAATCCATTTTCACGATGATAACCTACACTGACATATAAACACCTATACTAGCTATAAGTTCAAAATCACGCTTTTTGCCACAAACTATGACATTTTTTTGCACTATATCGGTCAACTGGCATTGCTAAAGTATATATTTTTTTGTTATCATCTTATGATATGGAATCTGCATTATATTCAGTAAATTAAAATGTTGCAGTGATGATTGAGTCATCAAGCTAATCATATTATTAGCGTACAAAATGGCAACGATTACGGAATCACCGCGATTGCGTCACTAAACAAACACTATTAAGAGCCATAAATATTTAACTCGACGTAAATAATGTATGATCGTAATTAAATAATGATGAGATGAACGCGGCGCCGGCGAGGTGTTGGCCAGCAGCGCAGGCGCAGCCGCAGCGAGATGGAGCCGGCCTGCCGCAGCGCAGCGTTTGTACGGGACGACTTAATAAAAATGGAACTTTGAACACACAGAAATTATGTATTAATAACAATATTTTATGATAACTTAACAAATAACGTTTTCTTGACTGATTGAACTGAGTCGTCATCGGAACTGCAAAGGGAAACTGAATATCGAGCAAGATATAATTTTTTTTAATTCTATTCAAACACACCATAGAGCTTTGTTAACAGCTCAAACATTTTTTCATTCAACTAACAAATAATAAGTTTACTCATAACTATTCCACGAAACTTGACAATTTGGAATTTATCTATAAAATACAATCAAGTAAAAAATTCAGTCGAATTGAGAACCTCCACTTTTTTCTGTAGTCGGTTAAAAAGTGTAATAAAGAATCATTGAACTTGAAATGGTACTGCGTGGAGGTACGTCGAGTCGGCGAGACCCGCTCCGCAACCGTTCGGTGTAAACCGCCGTTGTGCGCATGAGCAAGCACCGGCCAAGGAAAACCTCTGTCCGCACCCATTAGGAAACGTCATGCGCGTGCCACCGGCGCAATTACGATCAACGCGACACAGGCACTGGCCGACGACAATCAATCAGCGAGACAAAAAAATAGCAGATATACAAATTTTAAATTCGTAATCTAACTGCGTACAGCGTTTTTTATTGAATGTATACCCAGCATCGAAGTCAGATTTTTCAAAACACTTTTTTATCAGCTGCAAACATATTCGCACTTTATTACACTATTAATTAACTTACTACATGAAATTGAAGTAAACTGTACCTAAATCCTGTATTAGGTCAATATTCGACAGATGACATGAACAGATGTAATCAAATTCCATAAATCTTCGTTTGAAAATGCAAATTCGTGACCTTCTTAGTGACTGCCGATCTCAATAGCAAAATACTCTTCAACAATAAAGCATGTTACTGTCTAAACGTCTAGTGTGTCTGTCCGGCGCGCGCGGCGCGGTGAATCAGGCGGGAGATGCCTTATAATGCGATCATATTTGTACAGCTCCGTGATTCATTATACTCGAATGGTAATCCGCTGATGATTTACATTTCCAAATACCATGATCATCGGCGCACGCGCCGGTCTTTCCGCCTTCCGTATTTTTTCTCCATTGCGCATGTCTCGGGTATAAATTAGTATTGTAATGTATGCAAATTTTTGCTAAAGATCCGTCGGAGGTTTTTGCTCTCGACTTAATTCTAGGGCAACAGAACTTTGAGCATTGCAATCGAATTATCATAATGGAGAAAAAGTTAAATAATATTCATGACATGTTAATTTGGTGGTTTATAAGTGTTAAAGGCGTATAATTGAGTGTTGTCAGCGAGCCCACGCCCCGTTAAAAGTGTATTATTGTTTTGTTCGAAGTTTTACTGATTTGTTTTTAAACAGCTAACAAATATTTGGGATATTTATGTCCGCTTTTATTGAAATGAACGGACATCAGGAAATAGTATTAGCTCTTAAAGATCGATAAATTACTTTAAAAAGGAGTCTTATTGTAATGTTGATGTTTAATAGATTATGTAGAGGGTGTTAACTTGGCTTTTTAATGCAAAGACCTTATAAGGCTTTACTATCTTTTAATCAGACATAACAAATTTATCGAAATATTTAAATATGCATTTGAAATTCAATTTACAATACAAAAAATAAAATGCATTTTAAGATTTTTGTCAATGGCATATTTTATTCACTTAATTGAATAGGTATAACAAAATAGTTGTACGATATTTGACCCCAACCAAATCTGTTTAAATTGTACGAGTGTGAAGTGGCTGCCGCGTGTTTGCGCTCACTACTTGCAATGTCAAGTTCCTCGACTTCGCCCCACGGGCGTGACGACATCGACGAATAACAGTATTGCCTTTGGCACTCCTGTACTATTGTTTTTATCAAACACAATTAGACAAACAAAATAAGGAAACGCTTGTCAACGCTGTCTTTGCTTCTAATCGACCACCATTTCACGAGTGGGGTTCTTCTTCCATAGTTTATGCTTTAATGAGTCTTTTTATTTAAAAGACCTAGAAAAATATTCCCAAGAAGCGGTGTTGATGCAGGGAATACAATGATTTGTCACTTAGGAATTTAAACATCGAAAATATAAACATAGAATTTGCGAAGTTTAAAAGTAAAATTCTTTAGACTGACACACCGATTCCCTAGTCCCAAACTAAGCTGATGCTTGTACTATGGATACTAGGTGAACGGATAGACATACTTAAATACGTTTATAAACATCCATGACTCGAGTACAAATATCCATGTTCATCACACGAAATATTTGCCCCTAGCGGGATTCGAACCCGCGACCCTTGGTTTCATGGCCAGGGTCTCTGACCACTCGACCAACGGGCCAGTCGAAGTTTAAAATAAGTATGTCATTCTCCTGGTTGGAGTCTTAAAAATAATATACCGAATGTGTTCTCTGCCTAGTTTTACATACGGTACACCTAGTGTGTGATTGTGTAGCAATAAAAAGCGACAAGCTAGCCACTCGTCACTTTTTCACAATTTTCTATCTAACCCAACTCCATATTTTCTTAGCTGAATGTGGTTTAAGGAGCTTATCGCTCTTACATATTCCTACCTACCTTTTAAGGGATTGCAGGCATGTTGGTATGTACTTAAGATTATACGGGATACAGATAGTTTAGCGCACAATTGTTTGCAATAAAGTTTTATTCTTGTAACATTCAAGTATGGCTATTATTGTAGCTTAAAACAAGCTAATGGCACCAGGCGAGTGAGATTGAACACTACTGCGCGTTGCGAGCGGCTGTCAATTGACGTGTCTTGACGGAATGAGTCCGATAGTTGCGCGGTTTAACGAGTGTGCGAAGTTTGTGGAGCGCGTTGTTTGCGCCGGCTGTTTGCGCGCTACCCGCAATGTCAAGTTCCGCGACATGGCTCCACGTGCGGTGACGTCACCGCGATAGTGTGCGAGGGACTGCGCCGGGCTAGACTTGGTCGTGAGGTGTTCATTTTTAATTTTAGTTACAGCATTTGATTGAATCATACCTCGCTTTTTTAAAGGACTTCAAAAAAGTAGAGCTTTACGACGGCTAATCCAAAAATTCGTATTATAATAACAATCCCCAGATATGAAAGCAGGGTTCCAGTAGTTCAGCAAGCAGTTTTAATTACTATTTTTTTTACCTTAAAGGAAAATAAGGTTGGGTTTGATAGGAAATTATAAAAAAGTTGTAACGAGTGGCTAGCTCGTCACCTACACAACCAGAAACGCTTTATATGTATTATAAATATTTAATGGTCAATGAATGTTTTCTATTCTATTCTATTTTATACACAATACACTAGATTTCCATGGGACTCACAGATTTGGATATAAAAGTTTTAAATCTAGTCTAATTTGTATTCACAATTTTTTAAATGTGCTATACCAGAATTTTATATGATGACATTATTTCAAATTTGGCAAACTTTGGAGAGTAAAATCGGTTTGAATGAATTCTTTATTTTATTAACACCTACCTACTTTTATACTATCATATAATCATATAAAATATACGTGAACGAAATATGACGTTAATCTTCTTTAATATTGGCTATAGTACAATAATACCAATTGCATGATCCGCCCGCTGTTGTCGCAAGCATATCAAAACTTCAACCACCTAGCCGCTGCAGCTTGTACTCGACAGCAATATTATTATGTGAATGTGAACAAGCACTAGGAACGAAGAGTAGCTGGTCTACAACAGCGCCGGATTTAGAACTTGTAATTTATTAGACTCGATCGAATAAGAACTATGGAATACTAAAATAGCTCAGATGGTATTCGCGTTAAATAAACATTTTGCAGTATATGTATTACAAGAGTAAATTTTGTGGCCTTTCAGAATATTCTCATTGATACAACGGAAGTTGACTTAAACTATAAATCAACTTCCGTTTCCTTCCTTAAGACTTGTTGATCATACGATATTAAAGCTTTTCATTTGATAGCTCTTATTACGTGTTGTTTGACCAAAATATTATTACAATTAATGAGACGTTAAATTAAATGTGCAAATTGGTGCGCCCTGGACGCTATAGCTTTTTCGCCTACATAGGCCCTGTTTCAGCCGGCCCTGCCGTAGTGCGACCGATAAATAAGCCGGCGGGTGCGCGGGCGCAGCTATGCTAATGCCAGCTCCCGCGTTACGTGCGCGCGTAATGGGACCACTTCTAGTAATTTCCACTTCGTTCCAGGCTATTTTATTTATATCGTCTATAAAGTCGGTGGCTCGCGTTTAGTACCGTTTTGCTTTGATAGACCATATATGCAGTAATGGACCGTATCTGTCCAGCAGTCAGTTTCGTGCGGGATTAAGCGCTGAGCTGACGTCTGTCAGTCGGACGCGTGTCCGACAGCACACTTGCGTATTAATTGGTCGAGTGTGGTGTCTTAGTCCGTTCGTTTCTTTTGATCTGGAACAGAATCTCGACTTCTCTGCTAACTCCTATACGTATACTTTACTAAAAGCAACTCTAAACTACCTGAATACATCCCTGTGCTCAATAGACTCATCTATTTTACTTCAATAGGAATCAGTTAATTTCTACCTACATATTTTAAAAGATAATTTAACTTTATGATTTTTATATTATCTACCTAGGTAGATAGATATTACTTTGTTCAATGACTCCGACATTAGTGTAACTAAATTTGAATCTTAGTCATCACTGTTGACATAACAACGTTATTTGGTTTTGTAATATTATTTTTACAACATCCATACATACATATTATCACGCCCGCAATCCCGAAGGGGGCAGGTAGAGTCAAAGGAGCAGCCTAACCAGTTGACCAGTTTCAGCCAAAAAATAAAATTGCAAGGGGTTAGATGGAAAACTGTGTAAAAGTAGTGACAAGTGACTAGGTCCACAATCACACACCCAAAACTCGATATACCATTGGTCGCCTTTTACGGCAAAGATCACAGTTGTTATTTTTACCTTCTTTTAATAAATATATTAAATATATTAAATATTAATTAATTGTAGACAAAACATGTTTGAAATTCCCAACAACGGTTTAATAGTAGTTATTCTGTCCTGCCATCATTATTTAAATCGAGACAACCAAATCAAAACTCTTTATTGAAATTCATGAAGCAATAAGTAAATCAATTGTAAACCCGCGGACAGATTGAGTTATTGCCCGCCGACTGTGATTGAGCAAGCCTAGTTCGGAATTTAGACAATGGCTACTGTATTCCGCGATCGTTTCCAATCGATTGGGACTCGTAAATCGGATTTACGTAATCGATACTCAATACTCTGGAGTCGATTCGGTCTCTATCGCAGATGCAATGCGCCGAGTGTTATAAGAATTTAAACGAACAGTAGGAATGGACTGTGAATTATTCAATTACAACATTAAGACAGGACTATTTACCACATAGAACCGTCTACCTACTACTTGAATGAAATATATTTTAAATAAGTAGACGTGTTATTTACTTTGAGAAGTTTTACTTTTTTGCATGTACAGCTCATAAGTAAAAAGCACCAATAAACTTGTTTATACTAATTCTTTAAATTTATATATTTTCTTTAAATATCTCTTTGATACCAGTAAAAACTTTAAAATATACGCGCCAAAATGGTGTAATCAGATTTGATCATAAAATTGAAATTCGTACGGTGAAAGATAAATCATAAACACATTTAAAACTTTAGGAATTGATATGTTCTCTGATTTCAATAATACATTTGGTATCTAACTCCAAATTGCAGCATGGCACTTAAAACTCCATAACATCTTTATAACCTGTTCGACCTGAGGCTTTGGTTACGTAAATTGTGCTATTTACTAAAAGCATGAAGAACCACATTTTAAATATATTGTCCGCTTGTGTATTTTTTCTTCCAATAATAATGCTATGGCAATAAAATATTTTAATGCTCTAATCATTTTCGCTGACACTAAAGCATAGTTAATCGTGATTTTGTTGGTCCTTCCGTTGCACACGCCAGCTGCAGTGCGCATCGCGAGTGCAAGTGCACGGCGCGCTCTTATGTCGACGCAGCAAGGTTCGTAGCTGCGTGTGGTGGCACACTCTATGGCGATAAGCACTGTACTCTCGTAAACATTTAATAGGCTATCCATAGGTGTTAAGAGCGAATGGTTATTATTTGGCCGAGAGTCGCAAGTTCAATCGTAAAACTTGGCAGCGTGCAGCTGATTTTTTTGGGATCCGTAGTTTTGTATTCTGAGTATATGTGATGGTACACCAATTAAATATTTATTACAACGTAACACTTCGCGTTATTCTCTGAATAATACACATACATACATACATAACATCACCCCCATAATCCCCGAAGGGGTAGGCAGAGTCAAAGAGCCAGCATTCCCCTTCAACCACATTCAGCCAAAAATAAAGCCGGGCTGGGTTAGATGGAAAATTGTGAAAAAGCAGTGACAAGCGGCTAACCTGTCGCCTACACAATCAAACATCCAAAACTCTATATACCATTCTGAATAATACTACTTATTTATGTTATACAATCAAGAGCATGTACTTATGCACGCTCTATCATCAACAATCGATCTATGTGTATCATCAAAAAAGTCTCATATTTCAATATAAAATGATGTCCTGTTTATGACTGGAAAAAAAAGGATATTGCATACCCATGCAATTTACTTTGTTCTTCGTTTACGAAACTGTAAATTTTCAACAAGAGGTATTATTATTTTTGACTTTAGATCACATATTGTTCCTGAAATGTAAATAATTACACTTTGATGGCGTATAGGTAGTTAAATCAAGAATACCATTATTAAACCGATTGTGCCTAAATATTACGATTGCATTTCATTGAACTTTACATATTTGAGTAGCTCAGAGTATACTGCACCACAATCAACAAATCATGTCAGCTCAATTTTGGCGCGTCTCAACTCAGATGTGTCCGGTACTCTGGTAGAGGTTTCGCTAAGCGGCGGCGGGCGGCGGCGGCGGGCGCGCGGCCCCCGCGGGGGTTCGTAGAGGCCGCCATATGTATAATAAAAATAATTGTTCGCCTCTTCCATTTAACAAGTTTTTTTGTCTTTTTTTGTCCGGCATTAACACGCGGCGTCTCGCGCTGCAGCGCACCTCGGGCTAAGTAATTTATTGCCGATTTGAAGGAAAATTGGAATTTTTGTTATAAAATATAATTCACCGTACGATCGATTTTAATTCTTGAAAGGCATTTTCGCTCAGCAGAAGTAGTTATGCGTAAAATTAATCGCCGTCCTTGGTCCGACATTAAACGTAATTACAACGTATCTGAGCCTACCCTCGGATAATAGAAATGTTGGAAATAAAAACTGTGTGTTTATGCGGCTGCGAGTTCACGCCAAGTTATTATTTTGAAGTCCACCCAACGTAAACGAGCGTTGGCTCGCGGGCGCGCCATATATGGCGGTAAAAAATACCGATCGACGCGCAAAAACTATCTAATTACATATCTTCATTTGACCGTGATGCGCGTTGGTTTTTGCGCGTTCCGCCGGGTGCGCGCGCGCTGGGAAACTCTCGCGAAAACGGGCGCCGGTCCCCGGGTGCCGTATATGGGCCCCACCCTTCGGGTTAACGGCCCCCGAGTCCAACGACACTTACCAACAATATTAACTACTATTATTTTGATCCCTACCACCTTGTCGCTATTTCTTACTTTACTTTATTAACTATGAGGACAAGTTCAGAAGGAAAGTACTTTATATGCGCTTGACTACATTATTAAGCTGTGACAGGTAAATCCTAGACGCAACCTACATAAATGTGATGTAATTAAAAGCCAAGTTCTTAAGAGTAGTTAATATAATTCTAGTTTATTAGACTATGTTCGATCAATAGACCTCTTATATTCAATCAATGTTTAGTTTAGAGCATCAACAACTGATAACATTTGCCAATACTATTTAACGTTGGCATGTGAAATACTTTGTAACCACAATACGGATGGGAAAATATGTACCGACCTATTTGTCTGATCAATAAGATCTGAGAAACTCTTATCCCGTGTTGATCATAGAAATATATTTCGAAAACGGTCCCGTGGTGTCTCTCGCGCGAGCCGGCTCAAATTTAAATAAATTACGCTGTATCGGAGTCTAATCTCCGCCGATCGGCGAGCCGATGCCCGCGTCCTTATCACAATAACTGCTCTCTTCATCGCGATATTCCCCCAGATTCTCCTTATTACGATTCATTGACTAATTAGTTGCCACGATACGTTTAAGTGATAAAAATAACATGCCGCACTTAATACAGATTCTATGCAAATGTGATCATATTCATAGAGGTAGTTTGTCGAATGTTCGATCATCTGTAACGACATAATCGTGAAATTTACTCTTGGAATTTTATAAATTCAAAGAAGATCAATTCTTTGCCCGCTTTATGGCGTCAAGCAATTAAAGATTGCTATTAAAAATCAACTGATAAGATTTTATTTATGGAAGTAATTATTTATTTAATCCTGCCTTAGTAATTCAACCAGATTGAGACATGTCTCGCGGCATTGTTTCTGTACAGCGGTGACTTTGTCGTAAACACATCACGTCCCATATTCTAGTGCGGATTAAGAGTTGTCAACTTTAGGAGTGCAGGTATCGGTCTCGCCGTATAATTAATTTTCTCTTGTAGACTAAATTTAAGAAGCAAATAAATAGTATACAGTACATATATTGTAATACAGTTTACTATCTTACTAAATGTCTGTTATAGAACGTGAGATAATATACTTTATTCAAGTGAAGTTAAAGCATAATATAGCTAAGCTTTCATGAAAGAAATTTATGATTTTCAATGTTATTCAGACACAAAAACTAACGCATCGCTGTTCAGATGCAACAGCAAACGCATTGCAATGAATAAATTAATAGTTTATTAATAAACATTTCAGCCTAAACTAGATGCTAGATAAAACATAAAAAAGCAATTAGACAAAAAACGAGGTGCAATAATGATATTTAGATGGTAGATAGTTGGCAGTGCGCGGGCGCGCCCGTTCATTTGCGTGTTCGCCGTTTTTGCGGCGCGGTGCGTTACACGGCTGAATGGCGCGGCTGTAACCCGCTTGTGGATCTTCCCAACTTCCTATATTGTAACCCAGCGGTGTTCAAACTGTCCGTTGCTTTAGAAATCGTATAGCTGAGAAGAATCTAGGTCGCAAAGAGCAAGGTTTTAATCAATAGCCAATCGGCACGTTTATAACGAGACGACCAAGTGTATTCTCAGGCGGAATAGCATTTCAGAATGAAAATTACTTTTCGAGATTTTAAATAAAATTATTAATGAAAAATAAGATGAATAATACATTTTTATTTTGAGCCAATACATTTGTGCTCTTTTAATATTGTAGCAAAATTTAGCTATTCTAATTTTATCGATGACTTTTATAAAAATCTTTTAGAGGTTGCATCCATGAACCACCAATGGGTCTATAATGTGACTTAAGTTTGAAAGCCAATATTGTAGATGCAAAACAAAATGTTTTTTACCAATTATCGTATTGAACACCGAGTTTAGCGCTAATGAGGAGTCAACAATTAGCATAAGTATCAGCCTCTCGTCACGGTCACGCCTCTCAATAAACGTAAATACACACAGACATTTATATCTGTACATTTTTTTGGATAATAATCTTCATAGAAAATGGACCGAAATCGTTGCCGGAACATGTAAATCCAGTAATGGGCCTAACGTTACAAACAATTTACTACTATGTTTTCCATATTATTTTCTTTATTGCATTAGTTAATTCAACCAAAGTCTAAGCTATTCATATGCATGTACCTAATGGATACAAGTATTTACTCTGAAGTAATAAGATGTTAGTTTGTTTTAATGAAGTTTATTTAAATGCAATAGGTACATTGTCAAAAGGTGAATTATTTTAAATAGGCATGTAACTCCAAGTTCCCAATGTAATAAACTTAATAATTCACTAACGTTCAATGTTGGTTGGTCTGGGATGAAAATAATGAGCCAATTGTGTTTCTTGCCTAGCATGTCGTAAAAGGCGACTAATGGTATATGGGGTTTTGGATATGTGATTGTGTAGGCGACGAGCTAGCCACTTGTTACTACTTTTTCACAATCTAACCCAGCCCAGTTTTGTTTTTGGCTAAATGTGGTTAAAGAGGCCTGCTGCCCCTTTGACTCTGCCTACCCCTTCGGGGACTATGGGTGATGTTATGCATGTATGTAATTCACTAACAAGACCCCGAATCAATTTAATTGGGAGAGCCGAAATATTTTGGCCGCATATCGAAGTGACCAGTAAGGTACCTTTACCTTAACAATATTATGCACATTACGGCGTGTAATGCTCATGAATCTGATCGCAATAATCTGCGAACATGAAGGCTCACTGACAGACTGACCGCAAGAAACAGATTACTAAACGCATCGGCCGATTCATCATCCGACGGTGAATATTCATCGGGATCGCGTGCGCACCGGTCGCGGTGACGTCACATCGTGGCTTATTGCATCAAATCAGATCAACATACATACATACTTATTTATATTTTTCATTATTGTGCGCTGGTAAACGGTATCTCATCAGCATATAGTAGTCTGATCGTGTTCAACTGGAGATGGGTGTCCCATAGTTTTTGAATAGTGGCCCATAATAATTAATGTTGTGATGCTGTAATAACTTAGAAAGCAGAAACGAGAGTATAGAAATCGTCAATATAAGGAAAATCGAAGTTAACCTTTTGATAATTCGAATTCTCAAGAGCTCATTTATCAAGAGCATTGTCATTATCATATAACGTAATGTACAATTTAATGAAAAAGTCCGTCTTTTTAATTGTATACCATTTGGGTGAATCACTCCACCAAGTATCTCAATAAAAATAATAAATATATTTTTACAATTAAGACACTTTCCGTGGCAAATCTTATATCCTCTAGACGAATATTGGCTTTTGGATCAGGTTACGTTACTCTATTGAGATATTTTACTATCGATTTGTGTTGTAAGTTATTATTTCACGTTAAATATAAAATGGGAATCGTTCGCACAATAAGTGGAACTCTTCTGACCTTAAACACAATTCTATAAGTGCCTATCTAGCTCTGGGAAGGGTTTTAATGTGATTTTTATTATTGGAGCATATCAGAAACACTAACTATCGAGGTAAAACTTTATACACTATCAATACTTTTCAAAGTAAAATATATTTCATACACTATGAGTGACATTAGTTATGTAGTTTAAGATAGTAACTCCGTAGTAGGATAGTTGAGCCTTTGATATATATTCTGCTGTTTAGCTGGCGTAGTTGTATTAATA
Source organism: Glyphodes perspectalis (assembly GCA_951394215.1). Taxonomy (NCBI): domain Eukaryota; kingdom Metazoa; phylum Arthropoda; class Insecta; order Lepidoptera; family Crambidae; genus Glyphodes; species Glyphodes perspectalis. Next base: position 18,204,674 of record OX596205.1, on the reverse strand, counting down.
GTTTAAAAAAAAAAAACTGAATACTGGTTTTCGGAACACAGTATAGTTTTCAACTACATATAAAGTGGCAGCCTTGTAATAAATTAGGTATAACGTGTTAATGCATTGTGATAAAGCTTAAAAGCACTGGCAAGATAAATGCTGGCAGTCTTAATTAATCGCATTTTCTTTTAAACATTTGTAACTTGACTTTTTTATCTATGTATTCAGAGACAAACAACATTTTAATTGGTATATTTTGTAATTTAGTATAGTTATAACTTAAATATCTTAATATTAGATAGACCATAATATAATATCGATAACTTAAGTGTCTACACTCGTGTATCGAAATTTTAACCTTGTATCCGACGTATTGGGTCGGTAAATTCTTTTGTACTGCCAAGTTTCATGTAGACTCGCCAAGTTTTTTTTTATAAAGAAAACCCCTTTACGAGTGCTTTTCAGCTGTAAGATAGTTTTCAATGTGATACATCTAGTAGAGTAAAATAAATGCTATTTGAAAAGTTATCAATAAAATGGTTGTAAAATAATTTGTGGTTAAGTACTACAGGCCAGGCTAGTTGCCTAGTATTTGTTTACTCTTTCCGCATTACGCGACTCGAGCACCGCACTCAGCTGACTAGTGATGTCTACCAGGTCAAATAAGAACCGTATGTATGTTTCCCAAAAGACGATTTATTAACTTAGTATAGGTAATAGTCAGAGAAGGTATTAACAATCCTATTTTTTCCAAAGGAGACAAACCAGCAAAAATATGTGAAGATGATTACTTAGTTACACTTAAACACAGACACTGTCTGTATAAGAAGAACTAAAAGATTGCATTGAGTTGGAGTGTGGGGCGAGGTTCTTGTGACTTAAGATAACTTTTGTATTTTCATTCACTAAAACTCATCCAATTGCAATGTAAGTTAAACTACTTCATTGAATAATAACAGCTGTTTTATTATTTGCACTAGTACGGCACAATCTCGCAGATGATCGGGGACATGACTACTGTGGCGCCCGGATCTCGCTAAAAGCTTCTTAAACAGCGGCGGTCAACAGCCGGCCTCGTGGCTCCAACCAGCTACCTAGCGGATTTATACTTATTTACTACAAGAATTACCTCCGATTTTAAATTAAATTCTGTTATTCTGAGATGAGGGCCATCGAGGGCACTGGCGTGAACTAAACTGAATAGTATCGCCTCCTATCAAGAATTAACAAGTATCTAGCTTATCTCCTACACAAACCCAGTACACCATTAGCCGCTTTTTACGGTACGGTTGGCATGGAACACAGTTGGAACATTATATTTGTGTACCAGAACAATGTAGGACTAATTTTAGGAACCCATGACCTCAAGTGCTAGCACCTTACTGGTTAATGAGATCGAACAAAAAACAGTCGTAGTAAAAAGAGAATCCACGAATAGTGATTCGGTTTATGTAGCGCCGCGCTTATTGTAGTTGCACATAAGCACCCCAACAGTACTATACAAGCTAAATGCAATCCTATCACTAGATGTAAGAGTTGCTTCTCACTTGCGTTCACAAATGATTTACGGGCCGCGGTTCGCTAAAAGCATCTCAAACAGCCCGGTCAACAGCCGCGCCGTCCGCGTTCACCTACTGTTTAGTGGAATTTCACAATTTTTATATGTATCTCGTTATTGGAGGCGGCAATAAACACGTCGCCGCTATCGCGACGCTGATCCTACGCACTAGATACACATCGAACGGTATTGGCCGGCCGCGCAGACGGGCGGCCGGCGCGCCGCTGACAATACATATATACATACATCATCATCTTCCTAGCGTTATGTTCTGTGCTTGGACGGGGTCCGCTTAGACCATGATCCAGAATTTAGCGAGTCTGGAAATTACATAAGCGACTACCGATCTGACCTTCGTAACCCTAAGATAGGGGTACCAGACAATTTTTGGATCATGGTTACAAATCCAAAGTGGTTTGAATTTGCAGGTTTCATCACGATGTTTTCCTTCACCGTCAAGCTAGTGGTATAAATACGTACATAGACTTGAAAAATCCATAGGTTCGTGCCCGCGTGTGAACCCGCACTCCTCGGTTAAGAGGCGCGTTTCCTTACCATTGAGCTACCACCGCTCCTAACTTATATACATACATACGTACATAATATATCATTACACCTGCAATCCCTGAAGGTGTAATCAGAGCATAAGGAAGCCAAAATTGAAGTAGAGTTGGGTTGGATGGTAAATAGTGGAAAAGAAGTAACAAGTGTTCTAGCTTGTCTCCAATATACTCACAAAATCGACACTCAATACTCCGTTGGTCCTCTTTTACGACGTACTAAACAAGGAAGTATACTTAGCAGAAAATATTAGATGTATTATACTACAACCTATATAAAAAAATATAAATAAGTTGTTACATATTAATGTATTTTATTAAATAAATAAACGACACTACTAAGTTTATCGTTTTTTTATTGCATTAAATGTACCTGTAATGGAAAAAAAAATACATTCGGAAATGCAACCATGAAGACATTATTAAATGATTTGCAATACGATCGCTTTTATTTGTAACGATATATTATTTGATCGAAAACGTTGAGTCAAGAACGAGTACCGAGGAATTCTGCTACCTGAATTTGTTAAGGAATTTGATACGGACAAAGTTTTAGTGTCTCTAAATGCTAATATGATTTGTCAAACATTTGATGCATACTTTGACCCTTGTAAACTCATCCACCCATGTTTTGTAATAACCTTAAATGTTCTACCTATAGAGATTGTCACTATCCTGAATATTTGTATATTTGTCATAATTATTGTCAACTATCTGTCGGAGTGTGGAAAATAAAAATATCCTCTTAATTGCGGCCTATAAAAACTGCAAAGACATGACCCTGCATAGCGATCAACTAACTTAATTAATATGCGCTTTCGATCCTCACTTGCGAATACTAATTTAGTAACTTAGTATTAAAGCATTTTTGTCATCGGCCGTGACAATCGCAATATATTAATAATATATACGCGCCTGCGCCGCCCGCCGTAACGTAAAAGTCATTTGGATTTTTGTTCATTCTGTTAATTTTTTATTAGAATACATCTTACATTACAGTACATGGAGATTATTCTTAAATAAAAGTAAGTTTTATTTACTAAGCTGAGCATCTACTACTTTAATTTCTAAAATGAAAATATGATCTTAGCAGTTAGATACACAAATATTAGATATGCGATGACCACAATCAAAACAGTTTGTTAACTAAACACTATACCGGAGTTTATTCTTTTTTAACATCAAAAAAAGGAATACAACAAAATTCATCATCATCTTCCTAGCGTTATGTCCAGTGTTTAGACGGGGTCCGCTTAGACTATGATCCAGGATGTAGCGAGTCTGGTAATTACATTGACGAGACTGCCGATCTGACTTTCTTAACCCTAAGATAGGGAAACCAGAAAATTTTTGGATCATGGTTACAAATCCAAAGTTATTTGAATTTGCAGGTTTCATCACGATGTTTTCCGTCAAGCTAGTGGTAAAGATACGTACATAGATTTGAAAAATCCAGAGGTACGTGGCCGGGTTTGAACCAGCACTCCTCGGTTAAGAGGCGCGTGTCCTTACCATTGAGCTACCTGAGCTACCGCTCCGGAATCAAACAAAATTAATGTAGAAAAAATTTAAGGAGTTATAGACATTTTTAAATGTTTTTAAATAAAAATTAAAAAAATTACACATTGAGGATTAACACCGTTTCCAAAAACCCGCGGACCAACCGGCGACACACACATCGCTCACAACGAATCGGCAGCGGTCCCGCGTCACGCGACGCGACACCCGTGAACTCGCCGCAGCCGCCCGTGTGCTCTCGACATAATTACCGCGCTATATCGGGCCTCGAATGAAACCACATCTTTATCGGCCTGCGACGCGATAAACCTAAAATGTTGAAAGCCCACGACTATTGGCCAACAAATAAAAAATATACTTAAGCGGCGACTAGTGGACGCTCGCCGATGCGATGGGCGCTCAGACATTGAGACCCGAGAGGTTTTCCTTACTTCCATAATCTGCCTTTAGACCCAAGGCAAGATGTGCGTTGTTTATAAGTATAATTTTAATGCAAATTTTCTTAATCTCAAATAAAATTGGTGTATCCTAACATCAGGCCTTGAGCTTTAAATAGATTCTACATTTGTATAAATTTTACAAAGCCACTCAACTCAATATTACATCAAAATTACATATACATTTTCATTGTGGACACGCTTACAGGCATCCCAAATGTATATATAGATACGTCCTGGTATTGTACGTAGATATACCTACTTAACGAAAACAAGGAAGTCCTTATAGTAAAGGACCCGTTTAGATTTTATTTTTAATTGAGTTTCATCATCATCATATGCAGCCAAATCGAGTTCCGAATGAGCAAATGCCACCATTTTACGACACATTTGACCGTATATATCTTATTCTGAAATTGGTCAACGCTATACAAGGTGGCCACTTAAAAAATCTAAACTTAATGTCTGTATTTATATTAATCCTGAGAAAGACACATTAAAGTCATCAAATTCTAGAACAACACATCGGAAAAATTCCAATGACACAGTTTATTGCGCTATGTAAATTTTTAGAAAATGCTATGTTAATAATATATTAAACAACGTTTAAATAGCGTAGGCATAAGAAATTGGCGTTTATTTAATACGTATACCGTTTACATCATCAGGTACAAATGGAGGTAAATTGTAGTAATTTCTTATCATTAATCGGGAATGGAACGAATACTGGCTAGTATTCGTATCTTCACACCATTGGAAAAAAGACAATAAACAGTTCGGTAAATTCTGTATACGAAAGAAAACATTTAAACGTCGAACTAAATAGCTAATTTATGTAACGCCGCTTATTTATCGGCAGATGGTTGACGTCTCGGCCCTCACTTGTGAACTGCGAGGTATGGTGATATAACATCATCAGGCAGTTTATAGGTTAATTCATTAATATTTGTAATTTTTTGAGAAAATTACCATTTTCTCAAAGATAGCCACAATGTGAATAAAAGACTAAGTTGGACTTTAGTGATGTTTACAGGAGATCATTTCAATGATTTTGTTGTTATTGTTGGATTTTATTATAGGTATCATAATTTCAATTTTAACTTTATCAATCAATTAAAATTGCAATGAAAGTTAACCCGTTCTGTTGTCCAACTTGCTACTAGCTAGATGACAATGATGATGGTATGCCTGTTTAGCATAACTATCTTGTATGATATCGCGTATTCGTGTGAGCTGCTGTTGTTAAGTACAAACCGCACGCGTCATCACAATATCAGCGACCAGGTATGCAACATCTAGGCGCCTAACACACAACTTTCAAACCACGCAACGCTATCAGCAATGTTATCAATGTTTTTGCGCTCGCGGGGGACGCCACCAGCCGGGGGGGGGCAAGTCAGACTAGTTTTAATTGGCTCAAGGAAGCACGCTTCACCGATTTCGAGACACCGAGCGACTCTACAGACTAGTTAATGTTACCTACTCGACGAGATAAAAACAATGTCAAATAGTTTTAATTTTCTTTTTTCGAATTACTGTCTTTCAAAATGTCATTTGCTATCGAAGGTAATTAGTTACTTTTTTTACCTAACTAATTAACATAGACTAAGTCTTGAACCTGACAAGTTAAACATAAATATAGGTGGAGCTAATTAATTTTTATCATCAAACGTACTAATTTAGGTATTCTAAAGACATTTACAGTATCGAAATGTCTATTCTAACTTTATCGCCACTTTGAAGGATACTTCTATCGTCTCACAAACAGCCAGCTCGATAAATGTAACGAGTAGGTACGTATATTAGAAGCACATCGAAATTTTTAATTTTTTAACATTGTTTAAACCGCTTATACGCTGTAAGAAAGTTGAAAAGTCGAAAATTCAAATCAGCACAAGAGAGTCTCAGTATTTTTAATAAAATTTCCAAAAAATACACACATTACTTACTTTGTCTATGCACATGTTGGTGTGAACTAATTATAATAAATACGGCCCACGTTGTATTAGTACTATAGCACTTTATTAAATATTAGCTCTACCTTTATCGGCGCTAAATACCTGCAGCTTATTAAGCGTTGCATTGACTTAAATATCAAAGCGTTAATAGTTTATTCAACTGTACGCGGTCCCTAATCCGAGGGACAGTAAGTGCGTGTCATTGACCCGCGGTGCGTGCTGCGTACGCGTTTCAAAGGTTGACTTAATTAATTGTGGAGCCGAATCACAGCGGCTCTCTAACAGCCTACGAGGTGTTAATTACGTCATTTCCCACCAGCCACTGCACAGCACAATGGAGTAAGTGAGGAATCCGTGACCTTGACATTACACTTCATGCAGCGTTCCAGTCCAAGGTCCACGAGTTAGTTACACAGGGGTCCTCTGGCAAACACGAAGACTATAGAAAAGGGGGAGGTTAGCGGGCGGTCACCCCGAGCCTAAGTGAAGTGGAAAAGGTCACCTTAAAATACTATTTTTAACCGAGTTTTTATGAGGTAGCACTTAATGCTTTGCCGCAAATGCCGTCCTGTGGCTCGTAACATTTAGTGGTATTTGACCTAAGAACCTGAGCGTATTATTAGTATATTTACTTCAATACAAGATTCCTTCTTTTTTAGTTTAGGATTTTTCATTAGGCTCCTCATGCTTAAGACAAATCGGAAAGTAAATAATACGCCTACATTGAAATTTCCTTAAGGGAGCGGTGGTAGCTCAATGGTAAGGGCACGCGCCTCTTAACCGAGGAGTGCGGGTTCAAACCCGGGCATGTACCTCTAGATTTTTAAAAAAAAAAAAAATCTATGTACATATTTATACCACTAGCTCGGCGGTGAGGGAAAACATCGTGATGAAACCTGCAAATTCAAACAACTTTGAATTTGTAACCATGATCCAAAAATTGTCTGGTTCCCCTATCTTAGGGTTACGAAGGTCAGATCGGCAGTCGCTTCAATGTAATTACCAGACTTGCTAAATCCTGGATCATGGTCTAAGCGGACCCCGTCTAAGCACGGGACATAACGCTAGGAAGATGATGATTGAAATTTCCTTAAGGGCAATTCATTAACACTAATAAGAGATATAGACTTATATAAAATAAAGACAATTGCTCACTAATCAAGTTATATCTGACAAATGAAATCACATTAGAAAATGTCATTGACCGCTAACTAGATACCCTAGATAGCGGTTCAAAATAGTAAGTAGCAATACTTAATAGAATGAAATAGAATAGAAGACCTTTATTTGGCACACTCACAAGAGATACAGATAAAAGCAAAAAAAGAAACATTAACAAAAAAAAAGAAATTATCAAACAAAAATAAGGTATGCCAAAACGGCGCCGGCTCAGCGTAAGTCGTGAGCCACCTGATAGTCAGGTAGGTCACGGCGCTGGTTTCCAGCGGGTACCAGGTCTACACCGCGCATCCGTCCCCTTCTCACGGTACCCAACCCAACGAGTGAGACAAGTTAACAACCATATGAAACGGACGCGCGATGCTGAGGTGCGGCCATCACCAGAAAAAAAAACAAAATAAAAAACAAATGGAAAATAGAGTACTTACTCCACACTTCGACGTAGGACTGAAAGTTAATTAAACGTATGAACCTATTAGTACCAACAAATCGCCGTCCTCATGCGAAGCAGGGGCTTCACGGTCCTCGCCCGCTGCACCCAAATAATGACAATATGCGCAAGTAAACGGTAATCGATCCCTTCGTCATTTAAATAAGCAAACAATAGGCGGCGGTGGCTGTCGAGGTTCCGTAGGAATAAAATGGTCGAGAAAGTATGATAGTGTTAAGAGATAAGTCCATAGTTAGATCTAGTCTGTGTTTAACAGTATAATTTGAAACTAAAACAAATCACCAGTACCACAAAAGTCGTATTTCCTTTTAAATTTTACTCGAATCTTATGCTATATATACCCAAACAAAAATATGGTGTAGTTAATAATAAAGGCTAAGTTCTTAGAGGTAATGAAATGGACCTTAAAAAAATAATGATTTACTAATAACTTTACAAATAATGTTAAAATTAAAAAAAGGTAAATAGAAGAAGTTCACTATTCATTCTAAAGCCAAGAAACCTTCAAAATATTATTACAATCATAAAAAATATAATTCTGTAGAGCTTTCTCTTCTCTTTTGTAGAATGTATGATAGCTACATTCCCCTCCAATAGCGAGAGCCACCTCCGAACAGTGTCCACGACCGGCGACCCAGCCGCCGTCCCCGCAGCACACGAGGGAACCCTAAAAAATCTCGCGCGTTACAATTATGACAGGTACCCGAGAATAATGCGAAGAATTTATTTGAATTACAAATTGAACACAGCAGACAGTTTTAGCGCGGAGCGAATAAATAATTTGATATTATGCAAAGCGGTGATACCTCAGTTTAACGCCGGCGGCGACCTTGACATAGACCCATAAATAAATATCTTAACCACTCATACATATGGACGGCCGCACACTCAAATATGGTAAGTGCCGGCTTATGAATAAATTTTATTATTTAAAACTCGGAATGTTCATTACTAAAACAAATACTCGTAAGGCGTAGTAACACAGGGTGATACAGTTTAGGGCATTTGTGTTCTCTTTTACATCCACTGGGCGTTACGATTGCGAGACGACGACATGTCTCTTTATTAGAATCCTGCCTCTGTGTAAAATAATTAATGTGACACGAAAAGTCATCGGAAAGGCAAGGACCTTTACATCAATTTAATGTAAAAATTTAATTGATTAAATATTTTTTCTCTTCAGTCTTTAGCCTTTCCAAGCTTATCACAAAATAAAAAAGAAGATGACCGACATACCCAGATTAACAAATTAATATAAAAATAAAATATTATCGTCATATAATTACATATAAACGAGTCATTTCCTCTGTATCGATGAATACCAATTAAAGTGATTGAATATTAATTTATCGAATCGAGTTGAGTGGTAGAGAATAATATTATCGTTACATTATAGAGAAATGCAGCTGCAACGCGGATTTTGACATTTAACGGATTTACATATGTTATTTACATTCCGTTCGGTGAATAATGAAATGAAACAGTTTACTTAGTGAAATATATCACCAAAATTATAATGCTATTTTTTGTTGTTAACTTAAAACTATGTAAGTTATATTTTAGCCAGAGTATGTTTATCAAAAGCAACGAGGGAGGCGTGAGTCGAATTCACTTTCGCCACCACATGCTTGACACTATTGCGAGAAGAAGGAAACAGAGTGATGTTAAAAAGCTAAACGGTTTGTGACGCGCGGAGTTATGATAAAATTATCACGTTGTTATAGCGAAAATATTCATGAGGGACAAATGTGAAGTTTTATGTCCTATCGGTTGTGAGTTTTACGTCGCTGGCGAGGATTTAGTGTTAAATAAAACGCTCAAGGTGAGCGGGGCTGGGCGCGCCCACGCGCGGCGCGCGCCCATCCAGCGGCCACAATCGTCTAAGCTGCAGTGTGAAATCTTTGCGAAACATCTGGGAAAGACTATGAGTACATAGGTACTCACTAAATAACTTTAAATTTGTAAATTTATTTCAATAGACACATGTAGACTACGGATTATTAGGATTATATGAAGTCTTTTTTGTCTTAAGTTGTCATTTAAGTAAGAGGAGTAAAAAATATGCTAATGTTTCGCAAAGTGTGAAATTACCTAATAACCAAATCTGTATAACATAGATCACAATTACATGGTTTAGCTCAGACATGTTACTAGTTGATCAGTTCTAAAAGAAATATATTGAATACATTTGTTGTTATATGTAGGTACGTCATATGTGTATCTCTAAATAAACTATCAATTTCTTCACTGTCATTGCCGCTGCACTGTGCCTATCAGATACTCAGAACAATGACGGTTATAGAAATCACGTTGCGCAACAGACACCTAACATCTCTATTTCAATCGTGTAGGTACAGTCATTCCTTGAAACGTTACAATTGTATTGATATCTATTAAAAATTGATGTAAACTGGCGTCGCCCACACGTGTGCCGCCTGCACGGCCTCTGAGGTATTTGGCAACGGCAATGCGCCCGCGCCGACGACCCAGTTTGTGGCACAACCTCTACTACTGCACCAAGAAGTTTTGAAACTTATATCTTGCACATTTTCTATTTTCGTCTCGCTCTTAACTTATTAAAAACTAATTGCCACGTACATTCAAAGCTTTCAATCATTTATGCTCGACATCACATACTAACAACTTGACTGACCAGGATGATTAGAACGTAAAAACATACTGCGCCATCACCAGATCATCTGGAACCATGAGGCCACGATGACGATATACCAACGACACTATGGATATCATAAAAATAAATAAAAATAAATATAATTTTATATGTGACGCCTGTATTCCATATGGCATATAGAACAAAAGACTTTTGGTTAATTGCTTTCCTTACACTTGGCAAAACATAATGTAAGTTAGCTGAGATCATCAATACGGATGTAAAACTTATTATTGCCCTACTTTTTATGTAGTGTGGCCGGTAAGTCAAGAGTGCTTGTAAAAAGAAAAACAATTTAATTACTCTGTAGTGAGTTTTAGCTGTTTTATAACAAAAATGCCAAAAAAAAAACATAACATTAAAAAGCATCAGCCTGTATCAGCAAATTCACATGACCGCAGGCGAATCATCAAGCAGTCGACAATAAAAACAAGACAACAATCGTGTTTCCATTAAACAAATTCGTGAATGCTCAGAGCTCAGCGCGTATTAATATTTATAGGAGCCGGCCGATTTGAATAGATCGCTGATACAGCGAGTGTGAACCCGATGGTATCGCGCTGTTCGCAATTAGTCTATCATTTGCGTGATTACGCTTTTTAACGTGTTACTGTTTGCTAATGTGTATCTTGATCGGAGCCGCCGCGACATTTTAAGTTTTTGGAAATTAGCGGCGCCGGTGTTAATGGACTGGGAAAACGATTGTTTCGTATTGTAATTATGAATAAATATTGTTGAAGTTCACATTGTCAGTATTAAAGTATTAATTTATACTTCATCTAAGTTCAACTGACAACTAGAAACATAAAGTTACTTTTTGTCCCGAGTTCTCTGCAAGCTCAAGTCATAGTTTACATTTGTTAACTAAACAAAATGTTTATCCTATGTTGGTCTAGGGCTCAAAGAATTTATCAATAGTGTTGAAGAGGCGAGTGAGGTGCGTAAGGATCGTGTCATATGGCGTTCGGTTCTCTAAGGTGGCGTGATCCTTGCATGTCGTAAAAGGCCACTAACGGTATATTCATTCCAGTACTCATGTTTATGATCATGGAGGCGACGCTACTAATTTAACAATTTTCCACGGAACCCAACTCATTTCTATTTTTGTGGCTGAGGTGAGGTAAGATGATGTTTTGGGGAGTGCAGTACTGTAGGTAATACTCTGCTCCATGCTCTGCTTCTATTTTATTTATTTTTATTTATTTATTTGGACAACACAGATAACAATCAGTTACATATTAAACATGTTGTAACTCAGGTTTACAGCCCGGTTGATATTCTAACGATGTTGACACATAATTTTACTATTCTAAGGCAAATCAAAAAGTGTAATAATGATTTATCTAATATGTGAGAATTTGAAATAGGTGGTGTATCATACGTAAGAAATGACTTGAGAAAGAAAGAGCATTAACATTTTGCCTTTTGGCTCTCATTTATAGTAATTTATTTCAAAACCAACCATCCCGGAGCACCTGAAACTTATTCAGCAGCTGTAGCGTAGTATATCTTAGGTAGAACACATAGTTTATGGGACCCTCTTAATATGTCTCGCGCAATCTACGCTCCACCTTTTTACCACAACTTTCAATGAACAATTAAAAATAATTACCGCTTGATATTTTTTTCGTGATTGACTCCTCACCGTCCGACTATAACCATCAAACAAGCTCATTGATCAAGCGACATTGCGCCGGAGTTGTCTTTTTGTTTCGAGTCCGAACACGTCTATGCCCCGGCGTCGGTCCAAATACGGCGTGACAAAAACTGTATAATATCGTCTGTGTCTTTGTTGGGCACGTACTAACATCCTCCCCTTTGTCCGGCCATGTCGACGGGGGCAGGCGCGGGATCATCGGCGTAATCGGTAAATTCAACCTTTGCCGGTTTTTTAGTGATTACCGTCCGTGCAGCGGGAGGCACGCTAAGCCGCCGGCCCCTGTGCGCGGGCGACACATCTACAATAACTATAAGTATGAATAGCTCCTCTCAGATAGTTCTCAGAAAGATTGTGGTTAAATAATATTGACAAATAGGAAAACTTACATAGACCGATTAATCCATCGAAAATAAAATTTCCAATCGGTACCTATTTATTACGTAGATTCTATTGTATCGCCGGAATTAAAATTGTAATAATTGAAATTTTTACTTTTTTTGTGTAGTTAAGACTAAAAGTTCAATAAATATTATAAACTTTGTCATAAATTTTCACATTGTGTTACTTACAAGTAAATTGGGTATCTAATATTTTTATTACAAATATACATAACATCACGTCTATAATCCCCGAAGGGGTAGGCAGAGTCAAAGGGCTGCTCCAGGCCTCTTCCACCACATTTAGCCAAAAAATACCTAGGGCTAGGTTAGATGGAAAATTGCGAAAAATTTCATATTTTTATTTTTCTAAAAAAGGCAATATAAAACTCGTTTTAGTACCTACTACTAAGTCGGAAATATTATCTACTAAGAAGACACGAACTAAAAAATCAAATCAGAATAATGCTATGAACTATGCAGTATGATATAATCGTTTAGTACTTTAGACAAATAGGGGTCCTAAATACTAGCCTGACATTTTGACACCAAGCTACCCGTATCTTGGTACCTAGCCCATATATCACTCGACGAGATTTCGTAAGAAGATTACCGGTGCCTGATATATTATTTGACGTGAATGCGCTCGGTGAATCATACGAACAGTTACATCATCAAGATATTTTGATTTAGTGGTTTCGCTGATTTAATAATGCAGCAGAGGAGCATCATACACAGATATTGCATGAGATTATCCGCCGTTTATCGAGACGGTGTTGCAGAATGTGGGGGCTGATATACAAGAGTGTACTGACGGGTAGCTACATTTAAAAAGAGAGACATTGCTTACTAAAGAAATCCAAATAAATAACATAAAAACTGATTACATAAATAATTAGTAAAATAAAATACACTTTTCTTATTTGAAGCAAAATGTAGGCTGAGTGTTTCTTAAACCTAAACCATATTTATTCCAGTAGAAAAATATATAACAGAAAAATATAAAAGTGGTTAAAGGGGCCTGCTGCCCCTTTGACTCTGTCTACTCCTTCGGTGATTATGGGCGTGATGTTATATTATGTATTTTTTTATAAGTGTGTATGTAGGAAAATATAAAGATAAAATTAACAGCAACGAATTGAAGTACTAAAAAGTGAATAGACTGGCAGAGAAATGACAATTATTATTTAAAAAATACGTTAATCAGAAAGTACCAAGTATGAATTTAAAAATAGGTATGGCTGGTCTGACCGACGATTAGCCGTTTAGCACGCGTATCATCTTAAGAAACGATTTATAAAATCTTTTACGTGTATCAAAAAATATATATCAATAAATTAGTGGAAAGATATAAAAATTACTTGACCAGTTCCTTAAACAGCCGTACAACAGCAATATTACTGGTGTCCGCTATTTACTAGGTTTCCTTCTGGGACAGTTTTAGAAGCAACAAGGCTATTTATGTACGCCCACGCGCCCCAGTTGTGTCTCCGATTGATTCATAATTCAGGCTTTTTGGAAATATATAAATGTTGCTAAAACGGCCGGCATATTATTCGGCGTGATATATGTTTCGGTCACAATGATTTGACTGGAAAACCTTGCGCTGAGATAGTTTGAGATATCTCATTTGGTTTTATTGCTTAGCTTTGGACTGCGCTATTCAGAGAATGTCTCGTAAAATATAGCTGTACTTATTCGGTAAACACTTAAGTCTGTGTTTTGAATTATGTTTTTATAAAAAAACACATGTTTACTAGTGCCACACACAGTAAACTATTGCGACTGGCACATTATTCGGTTAGTATATGAAAAAAAAAATCATAATTTAAATATAGAATTGAGTGAGCCCTCATTCAATCTAGCAGATTAAAAACAGAACCAAATCAACACGTTGAATGTTATCACGGTGATCGCATCGCGAAAACAAAACAAGACATAATCCTGCGGCGCGCCGTGACTCGTGACAGACAGAAATCTAAATCCCGAACCGTCAACTTACATAACACAATCACCATCTCGTTTATTTCTAAACGCTACAGACAAATCCTTGTGTCACATGTTTTACATTACAAATAATTCAAATCGTCCCTGTGGACCTTTTTGGTGAAAGATTAAGATTCAGTTTCCATTGATATGAATGTTTTTATAATTGTGCTACGGAATACAAAAGTTGAATGTACAGAAAATCCAATCCATATTAAGTATAACAATAACCAATATATTGACTTATTTTACTATGGTAGGTAACAATTTACAGCACATATTCTAAAATTAACATAGTAAATGACGCCATTGAAATGGCGATCTGACTGATCAAACAAAAAATCCTTCAAGTCGCAAGACATTTATTTAAGTATCTATTTCATGCGACTATTTGAGTGTTTATATGAACGAATGTGTTATTAAACGACTGAAAAGACTTAAGACAGTATGTATTTATATCATTGTTTAGTAATAATAGATTATATAATATAATCCGAATATATGTTAGATAGGATACTTTTAAGTTAAAAGATATATGATTCCCGAGGGATATGAAAAACACTTCTTTTTTGGGGGCTAAATTAATGTACATTTGTTAAAAAAAATACATGCTTTTTCCATTTAAGGACCTTGTAGGCAGCCACTCTGGTAGCAAAACGGACCTTCTGTAAGCAGTCTGGGGGCGAGATCCGATTAGGTCAGATACGATAATGCTCTCAGGCGATTGTCGACAATGGGCCGCGCTGTATCGCCAGCATCTGGTTGACAATGTTCGGTAAATACGGCGGTTTATTGTGGCGAGATGAGCCGGCGAGATACCGCGCGGGAGGATTCTTGTTCGTCACGTCGGATTCGAGAAGTCTGGAGATCGAACGGGAGCCCGATAAGGTGATTGGGCGTGTGGAGTTACGAGAAAACGTATTTCAAAAATAATTATTAACGTTGAATTATTTATTTAGTACTTACTCTAATTTTGGTATATAGATATTAGATGCTTCGTGTAACGTCTTCAATCTTGTTGACAATATTATACGAAAATCCACTTTTTGTATTGATATTACAATTCTTGTATTGAGACAATAATGATAATGTCCTTCTAACCGATATCGGTCACGGCGGCCAATCTCAACGAGTATTTATCCATCTGCGCAGGTGATATTATAGTGCACAAGTGTGTGCGCAAACACAAGTGCACACTCTGTTCCGTCACTCTCATAGTCCGGTGAGACGGCAATCAGACATGACCGGAGAGAGGTCAGGCGCAAGACCAACGGCTTAACGTGCTTTCCAAGGCACGGGGTGATTATACCGCCAACTTCCTGACTTCGGACTGTTTCTGAGTAATTTCAATATTGAAATAGCCAGCCACAAATTTTTGGCCCGACCCGGGATTTAAGCCACTAGACCAACGAGTCAGAGGTTGAGACAATACTTGTATGAGGAAATAGTTACTGAAAAGGAGGATGTTGTAAGGTGCAACCTGCATTTCCTCGAATTTCTAAAAGTGTCCATCTATTTATGTATTTTTTTATTTGAGAAAATGGTGATCACTCAAATAAATGAATGAATTAAGTGTCTAATAGTTTGTGAGAATCACAATACTTCCAAGTGAATCCCGCCTCAAGCATAAATTATCCTGGACGCGAATTAAATCATCAAACACTATACACTTATTATATTAACACTATTAGCATAGACTGGAGTTAGTTGGCTGCTAGTCAATTCCACGTTCTTGTCACAAAAACATTCACGGCGGTGAATCCAAGGAAGTAACAACTTCACACACAACGCGCAAATTAAATAACAAAAAACAATCGGCAGCTTCCGTGTGCCGATTCGAACCTCGATCGGAAGTCAGATGACGAATGTGAGAACCAGAGGTCACCGAGAAGGTCATGGGCCGTCCAAAATCTAGATAAGGCGGGCAAACGTGTCCTAAACCGTGGGAAGTGCAGACAATGCCGTCATCCGTCTATAAAGCCCCTAACGTAATTGTGGCAATTAAAAGTTTCACGGATTGGTCGCTTTCCATGCTTATGGTGATCGGCGATATTGAGGCGGTTTGATGTGATTGAGGCAGATGAAAAACAACCTTTCTAATCTGATGTTGGAATCACCATGTTCATAACAACATATCAAAATAATATGTGTATAAGTATTTACTATTATAAATTTGTTTTTGTATATTGACTGTTTATAAGTGCTTTTTTGAAGCCTATATAAATAAAAATATTTTGAATTTGAATTTGACTTATACTCATATTATGTTGATTTGATACACGTTTGAATGAATAAACTCTCAACTATAATAAAATATAGGCCTATTGGCCTATATTTTCTTCATTCAATACTTACAAAAAGCTATTGCTATACGATGGATATATAAATATATTCTGGCTCGACGGCTCATTCGGCAGTGACCCTGCCCCATGCGCCAAGAGTTGTAGGTTCGATCCCCACCCAGGACAAACATTCTTATGATGAATACTTGTATTTGTTCTGTGTCTGAGTGTTAATATTGAATAGGTATTTAGGTATATATTTGGAATACCACTGTTGATTCTGATATCCGTGACACAAGTGCTTAAGCTACTTACCTCCGAGTCAGGTCAATGTATGTGATGTAGTCTGATATTTATTTATTATTTATTTATTTATTCTACAGAATACAATTAGTTGATGCCATATGCAACAATTTCATTAAGTCATTCAAATTTATTTGTATCTATACTAAACAGCTCACCTGTGAGTTTCTTCATTTTATCATAAAAGTATTCACTGTAGCCAAATGTCAAAGATTTAATTCTAATTTTGTACATGATGAATGTATCATGTACTATGCACAATATTGATATTTTTTAAACAAACAATATACTCGCTACTATAAATTCACGTTCAAATATAACGACAGAAATTTTGATTCATTCACGAAATACAACGTTGAAAACAAAATCATAATGCTTTAGGAACTAAGGAAGTAAGAACTCGGTCTCAAATGACAGCACATTAAAGCAATAAAATTAAAAAACAACCACGAAATAATCTAAACTGCCATAATACGTACTTGCCGCCGCGCTATCTTCACTGATATCTGCCTATTGTTTTGACTTTGGGCGGGCCCTGCCTCACACAGACCCGCTGTGCCTTACTTGGATCACCAAACTTAATAGAAGTTTTAGGTTGAGCATGTACATTTTTCAACATTGAACAATACTAACTAACTAACTAACTAACTAAACTTCACGCCACTTCCCTAGCGGGGTAGGCAGTAGAACAATACTAGTTTTATATATTTTTACGATTTACTTTATCTATCGGTTAATCCAGGTGTCGGTCATTTCCCCCCGCCGGGGTCTCCAGTTTGCCGCACCGGGGGGGCTTAGTAGGCCCTAGTTACTAGGACAGGGCCGAAGCCAAGAGACCCCGAGATGGGCCGCAACTGCTCGAAGGGAAACGAGTCAGTTGCGGCCGGACCAGGATTGCCGAGGAAGAGGAGGAGTTGAGTGTGACGTTGCTCGCCTCCCTATCCTCGGCAACCCGACAGGGGCGCACTGTGTTGCGTTGCGATGAGTCGCGGAGGGATCTCCTCTCCCTCATAATTAATTATAATTACTTCGTTACTTCATAAGATGCTGGTAATAATAATCAAAATCATAGATATGAGTAACAGGTCAGAAGGTGCACTGTTGTAACTTGTTTTAAAACATGGAATTTTCTTGTACATCGTTAGACAAGTGGAGATTATCAATGGCATCTCTCAGAACTTCTAAATTTGTAAAAGTTCGTTCTCTTAATTTACAAATATTATTTAGGTATGTGGTTAAATGAGGTTAAAGTGGCCTGCTGCCCCTTTGACTCTGGCTACCCCTTCGGGGATTATGGGCGTGATGCTATGTTTGTTTATGTCTTATTTAGGTATAATTTTCAACAGTTTTTTGGGGATGAACGCCGCCTAACGGAGTCCGGGTGTACCAGGCGGCTAATTCCCACGTGGTGTTCCGTAGTAATGACCTCACGACGAGCGGACATGATATGAGGGAACATCGAGATGTTGATGTTGATTACGAGTTGATGTTGATTGATATGTTCATACCGCCAGCCCGGTACCCGGCCAGCAGAACTGGTAGATGAACTATTAGGGAGTTCATGAGAGTTGGTACCGTGGTCTTGCTGCATGGGGGCTGAAGTTCCACTGCACAGGAAAAAAATTACCCAGCTTTTTGCATATATTTTTGAGAATTATACAACTGACAGGAAACAGCCTACAATTACTTAACTATCTCGTTTATTTTGTGGTTTTCTCTGCCTGCCCCGCCAGGGAAGTGGCGTGAAGTTTAGTTTAGTTTTATTTTGTCTTGTAAACTTTGTAATACCTGGTATCTATAAGATATTTAAGAGACTTGTGGGCTGATCAATTACTGTTCAAATTGAATTTTCCACAAACGTAATTAATTAATCACTGTTTTTGAAAATAAAAACATATAATGTCTGTTGAATTGGTTATTTTTATAACAACAATAAACATAAGTATAGATTTATTTATGATCCATATATCAGTTAATGATGATTTATATTATAGATCCCACGCTATTGAAATCATCGCATAAATGAGCTCGAACAAGTAGCAGTTTTAAAATAATAATGTCAGAAGGAACATTTCCGAAGTTCGAGTCGTAAAAAAAAGTTGAAGTAGGTATTTAGTAAATGGTAAATTGGCAAATATTTTGGCGACGGAGCGGCGTAGGCGCATCCTTGAGCGTGACGCGGCCGATAGTTGCCAAGGCGCTTCCTCGGCGGTGCTTGTAAGGCGAGGTGCTCACTGACCTCTTATACACCACCGGTGTGTATTCAAGAAACTGGCTGCGTATTGGAGTGTATAGTTCACTTACAATCTAAATATGCCTTGATATCGAGTACTTAATGGTGTTCAGTGTAGGTTTGTATAGAATAAACGTGGATATAGCCTTGACGGATAACTAACTCTAGGAGTATATTAGTATGGTATAATGAATGGCATGAAGATATATGATGATATATGTAACGCATTACCCTTGATGATTTTTTAAATTGAATTTAAACTCATTTTGGCCTGCGACTCACGTATCCCAATACCGAGCTAGTTCAGCTTGGGTATTAGAAGACAACCACTCAGTCCTCTAAAGACAAAATCAGCTTAATATTCACAATCAGGAGGTGTCCAAGAAGGTGTAGTGCAGAGCGTCCTTGATGAGCCACCGCGCAGCTCGTGACGCACCGACAGACAGACGCCAAGGCATTTCCTCAACGCGCCCGTCGGACTAAGGCGAGGTGCCCATTACACGACCATGCCACTTTTATCTCGCTTCATCTTGTAAACAAACCAAGCTTACTTTAGTAAGTGCAATGTCTACCGTATATTAGGAAGGCCGCACTAGCATGAGAGCAGAGATTGAGATAGCATCGTAATAATATTGTATTACAGGTGTAAAACGGCTGTGCATTCATATACATCATCTTCCTAGCGTTATGTCCCGTGTTTAGACGGGGTCCGCTTAGACCATGATCCGGGATTTAGCGAGTCTAGTAATTACATTGAAGCGACTGCCGGTCTGACCTTCGTAACCCTAAGATAGGGGAACCAGACAATTTTTGGAACATGGTTACAAATCCAAATTTGTTTGAATTTGCAGGTTTCATCACGATGTTTTCCCTCACCGCCGAGCTAGTGGTATAAATACGTACATAGATTCGAAAAATCCAGAGGTACGTGCCCGGGATTGAACCCGCACTCCTCGGTTAAGAGGCGCGTGTCCATACCATTGAGCTACCACCGCTCTAAATGTGTGTGCATTCATATACGATATCACTTAATTATTTCAAAATAGCAACTAAGAGGCATGGTTTAACTTTCATACATTCAGTGTCATACAATAGGCGGCATGTTTTTATAATAGCCTACATCTAATAGAATATTAAGAGCTTTTTTTAATTATGCATTCTAATTCCACCCCTGTGAATTACACCACCATTATGTGTCACCCATGTTATAAGAACGAATTAACATAAATTTGTAAGTGAGTACTCAGCTTTAGCACTTCAAGTAAACAAAGGAAAACTAGTAGTAACGATACCCGCCGATAGCCGCGCTTCCTCGTTCGGTGCGCGCGCGCAGTCCACGAGCGGCCGCGCTGTCCCGGACTAAGTTATTACGTATGTGACGCTTAATCACCTGTTTACTAATCTTTTTGGTTAAACATATCGCTTTCAAAGATTACTAGCGATGTTCAGTTGCTAAGGCACGCGTCTCATAAGAGTGGTGCTGGTTTGAGCCCGGGCATGTATCTCAGGATAATTAGATGTACATAAGTGAGTATGTATATAATACAATTGGCTTGACCATCGGCGAAAACATCGTGTGGAAGCCTACAAATGTGGAAATGCTATGGCTGCGTAACCATGGTCTAATTTACTTGGTTCACCTGCCTTATAGTTCCGGAGCCCTAATATAATATACAAGATTAGCTAAATCCATAACAATGGTCTATGCGGACCTTGATTAAATAAAAAAATACTCCGGATAGACACACTAATTCCCTAGCTCCAAGCTAAGCTTATAAGCTTGTGCTATAGATACTAGGTAAACGGATAGACATACTTAAATACGTCCATGACTCGAGTACAAATGTCCATGTTCATCACACGGAGCATTTGCCCCTAGCAGAATTCGAACCCGCGACCCCTGGTTTCGTGGCCAGGGTCTCTGACCATTCGACCAACGGGCCTTCCAAGGACTTTGATTAAATGCACATAATGCTAAGAAGGTGATATAACAGTAATCTTTCTTTATGTCAATATGTCTATATATATGCTTAGACTGTAGATAATTAATTGACGTGTTATCCTGAACAATCCACAAATATCGTCCTAGTATGCCAATACTCTATTTGTTGACTCTCCTTGAATCAGTGTTTTCAAGCGGTTCTTACAAGGACACACGTCTATTAGCTAACATGCTTTTCGAAGCTAGTGCTTTCAAATCAAGTAGTCTTAAACTACTGGAATCATTATAACAGTGACTTACAGTTCATAGTCGTAACAAACATGACGCGCGTTGTTATCGCCTGCGCCGGCGCACCGTGATCGATAAATAACGCCGAACCCTTCCGCTTGCCGAATGTTCTAACATTTACAACAAGTTTCGGAGTTTTTTTTAAATTTATTGATGCCAGATAAAGTAACTTTGTTGGAACGATTAATTTTCTGCGGTTATTTTTTTCTACCTGATGCCAGCTGTTATTGAATTATTATTAATACCTTATAAAATTATTTCCTTATTGATTCATTTTTGTTTAAGAATATTATGTAATTTATTTAAGAGAAAACCGTAGAGCTTGTATGAAAAGGATCATGAATGTTGAAGAGGCGAGTGAGGTGTGTAAGGATAGTGCCATATGGCGTTCGGTTCTCTCTGCCTACCCCGCTAGGGAAGTGTGATGAAGTTTAGTTAGTTAGTTATATAACATAATGCGCCCTTCTTACGGGCAATCAAAAATTAAGCGTAATTCGTTATTATTCCTGCACTTAATTAGTATATAAAATACAAAACCACAAAGCAGCAATATTTCCTCAGAACATTACATCGGTTTTTTTAGGAGCAACTTGTCCTGTTAGGCATCGCGAATGTCCTAGACAGCAAAACACATGGAAAATTTTTATTGAACTCGCTGCACTAATAAGGTTCCGGTTACGACCGTACATAATCCGCTAACGGGCGATCTGACCTAATGGGCCACTTAGTCGAAAGGTCACCCAAAGTCAGGCTTTACGTTAAAACGTTACGTCTGCGTCGTGGTGTGAGACTTAGGTAGTGTGCAAACGGTAAGGGATATTCAAATTTCAAATAACGAGTAGTTGCTACACGAAATGTTAACGCTACATATTCTATGTGGCTACCTTTGTTATTATTATCAGATTAATATTTGTTTAAATAAAACGACAACTAAACTTTTAACACTATTATTTAGCTTGCAATGATAGATAGCTCGATGACGGCTGACCGGGACGTATGGAACAGGAAGACATGCTGCGCCGACCCCAGATGAACTGGGAGAAGGGCAAGAGGATGATGATGATGATTCAGCTTGCAATGACAGACCTATTGGTGTTTTATAGTATATCACTATTTTTAATTGTTCACGTCTTTTTATTATTGTTGTAGATATCGGCTTTAGATGCAAATTTTCCTTTTTCCAACCAATCTACAAACAAATGGGGTTGGGCCCCTGTATTTTTAGCTTTACTTGCATTTGAAGATTTATAAGTGTTTTCTTGAAACCTATATAAATAAAGAATATTTTGACTTTGACTTTGACTTTGTATTTCATTAAAGCATCTGCTAGTGGCTATATTGGAAGAACAAAGCGACTGGTCACTCACATTGTCATTTCATTAATACTTAATATAAACATTTCAGATTAAACATCTGCGAATAAATACAATAAACGTTGAAACACTCGCACCGTGTACGCAGCACCTAAACCAAAACGATTTAGAATCAAATCAACGGGATTTATAGTCGACGCCATGCGTTTCGCTGCAATTAATAGCCAGACTTGTTTTGAAATTCGCGAAACGATGACGCCGCGGCCAGCGTCCCATGGTTTATGTTTCCGGAGCGACCAAGCCTGCGCGCGCGCAGTAAAGGCTTGCGTATCCGTATTGCTTAATGCTAATTATTTTCTGCTAGTCATAAGATACCAATCTCAATTCTGGTAGCATTAGACGTCAAGTCGCCATCTAGTAAAACAAAGTCATAAAACTATGTGTGATGAGATTGGGTTGCGACTTCCCTGAGAGTTTGCGCACTGCGTTTTTGCATAGAGTCCTCTTTTAGAGGAATCTGCGCAGCTCCAAAAGAAAGATTATTGTCAGGTTTAGTTTATATAGGAACTGAGGCATTTATCAGTTCCGAGCCTGAACACTCTCATAACTAGCCCTATTTGCAGAGTGCGTAGAAACATTAAACACGAAAATAGGACTAATAATTATAAGCCTAACATCAACATACTTGCTAATAAACATTGGCATGATGCTTTTCGACGTAAAAACTTAACCATCTCTGTTTTTGCTTATGGCCAGAATGTTTCCTCTTGTCGCTATAAATCATGTAAATATTCTTTTAGATTACGTTAATTAGGTAATAAGTTGTAATTAAGCAGATAACCCAATATAATATACACTCGTCCATGAGAATTACATTGTTCTTGTACAATATGTTCTTGTTTGTAATAAGAAAAAATTGTTTCTCTATAAATACGTTATTAAGATCTGGGAAATGTGGAATTTGGTTTGAACAAGTGGATATATATTTTTTTCCTAATGACTAACATCGTGCATTATCAAACGGGACTCACGTCACACCAGCCAGCTAAAACAAATTAGAATTTTGCTTAAGGTTGACATTATTGTTCAATTGCTCACAGTTATCGGTTAGCGAATACCTACACTATCATTATAGCCGTCGAACGATGTATACTATCAGTTTTCGCGCAGCTGAACGAAACAGCTCGTTAAAAGTAATGCCTAAATAAATTCGATAGCGGAGCCTAAAATAAAATAGGTAACTAAATCGCGTGACTACTGTTGGTGTCTGGTGACGCCAACAATACGTATTTAGGGGTAGAAATGTTTATAGCCAGTTAGGTTTTATTATTGTTTGCACTTAAAATACAATAGCTCAAACATTCACGATATATGCTTTAACCTTTTTTTTAGTTTTGTTTCAAAGTAAGCGTTCTATAGATTGTTAGTCTCAGAGGTTAGAAAGATGAATTCCATATGATTTTTTGAGTTTCACCTCATTAGGGATATTTTTGTCTTTTTGTACATTTACATTAGGGGTTAAAAATGGCTTCTTATAAACTTGTCTAGATTCTGGCCATCCATTAATATATAATATATAAGCCGATGAGAATAGTTGTAGACAAGCAGTTATAGAATACATATATTGTTGTCACTTTTTATACACTTTTAATTATTAACAGAATTTCTTGTGATGTTTTCTAATGTATTTCTAAATGCCACTACCAAAATATATGTATTTATATAATTAGATAGATCAGTTGCTCGTAATGTTTCCTTGCACGGCACATTATTTTTTATTATTTCCAATCTATCAAAAGCACAGTTGATTACCGCACAATGTGTACATTTTCCAGCTCAGAGCGCTCGTCACTATCGGCTCCAAATGAGTCGTTATCGGTGATCCGGTCATCCATCGCGCGGTGTCGCCTCACAATAGAATTACCCTCTTTTCAGCTTACCCTACTGCGTATTGTACTATAGCGATGTGCTCGGGATTGGATGTGGTACTTTTACAACTTAATTTTTTCATACTATTATAAAATTTACTCAGGATTTTGATTAACGGTAACTGATTAAATTAGTTATTTACAATGAAAAAAAAAACCGTAAAATACTCATATAAAATCATTTATATTAAGAGATTAAGCCTGAGTATTATGGTTATACATCAATCATGTCGCTTAAGCAGGAATGTATTTAAATATATATATATATATATATATATATATATATATGTTTCGTATGTAAAAAAATAAATATCTCTCTTAGAAATATATCTTGATATTGTCTATCGCAAGAACATATCCATTTAAATAAGTGTATTTGCTCGTCTCCCAGGTTCCAGCATTAACCAGCAGCGGTATTGTCCCAGACACCCTTGCGGCGCACAATGCGCCGTGCAGTGAGCCGCTGTCATAACAGTGATCGATCAGCCCTGATGAATTACCGCCACACTCCTCTCACACTGCGTCAGAGTATCATTATCACAGGACCTCGTGTAACTGATCTATTATCATCAAAACGCTGAAAGTTATCGTTATCTCAAAAATGTATATCTATTATGACACTGTTTTCCTGGTTAATGTCAGCCGCATCCGGCTCGAGGGACCAAATCACAGTATATTACGTAAATTGGCGAACTCGTTGTTCAAATACACTGTTTAAGAAGCATAATATATAATATTTTAAATTCAAATCAACTAAATGATTAATCTGTAACATACTAATTTTTTTTTTTCACTTGTGCAGATGTATGCCTAAACGTTTTGAAAAAAAAAAACATTATGTTATATTAACAGCATGCTATACGAAAATCGATCATCAAAGTTTGCTAATTAAAATCAACGACTTATCCTGACAGAATCGAGTGGATATTAAAACATAATAAATGCCTTGGTCTGTGGCAAGTCACTTTTATTATTGATTTCAAATGTCATTATTAGGTTTTATGAGCTTTAGATGACTAAAGGGTACAAAGGGGCGTTGATGGATTTTGTGGGTGTGACCTTCACTATATTTGATGTTGAGGAAAATACAATACGTCATGATTGATAGTGTGATTAACGTTATATTGCGTTTATTTTTCTTCAAGCAATGTCTCAGCATAATATTGAAAACTATTCACAAACAATTTTTATGCCAGTATGTATACTGTTAAGTTATATTTTTATAAGAAAATAGTAGTATTGGTCTTTGGAAAAGTAAGGTTTGACTTAGCTCATCAAGAACTTTAATGGTCTCTTAGTTGTATAGGATATAAAAACTTGTAATTTTTACTAAACCAATAAAGAAATGTTTCTATTTTTTCCAATATTGAAGATGACGATTAGTGCTAAAGTTTTCACCTGCGTCTGTTCAGACCACTTCTCTGAGCATCTGCTCTGAGCACCGGAGTGACACGGGGCCATCGGTGACAGTTGCCTTTCCACGACCTCCGGTCAGATTAGTGTCATGCGTCCGACGGCGCACGCGCAGGTGCCTTGTTTATAGATTTCCTGCTCTATATTCATTTGCATAGAAATACTTTTACATAATGATTTATGGATTAACGAACGACCCTGATATTTGTTGTGTATTCTATAACAGGACATTCAAGGCTCAAAACTAAGCTTAGATGCTTGCTCTTGACACGTTCTCTCCGAGGTTGAAGATTTATAAATAAATAATAGGCAGACCCTTTGGAGATATATTTATGGAAAATATTTATCGTTCATTGATTACGAAGTCTTAGGAAATGTTTGTGTTAAATTAAAAATTGTGAAAAGTAGTGTCAAGTGGCTAGCTTGTCGTCTACACAATTAGAAACCTAATGCCCATTCATCACCTTTTACGACACACAAGGCTAGGAACACAGATGGCACATTTTCAGTCTCAAGCTAAAATGTGACAAATCTTGTGTTACATTATTTTTTGTTATTACGTAATACAACGTTAAAGCATTCCAGCGATAAATAAGTAAAACCGCACCGATACACTTGTCCACCCGACCCATAAAACATTATGACATAATTGAAATCCTCATTTAGCAATAACGCAGGGCTCGTTGCGCGCGACTCCGCGCAGATAAATCCATTCGTCAACGCGCAGAATGCGATACCATTAGCATAGTTGCCGTGCGCGGGCGCAACTATTTTGTACGCACAAGACTTAGTACAAGTTTAAGATTATATACAATCGGATTATTAATACGGATTTTGATATAAATAAGATAAGCAAACAAATTCACGTAATAGTGTTTTAAACAATTTGCAGCCGTAATCTTAACATAGTCAGAGGTGAGGTGTGTAAGGATCGATCTCATTAAGAAAATATTACTAAGGTATTCGGAAAAGGTAACTTGACAAAAACAAAAAAGTTGGCTTTACTGTTGATAACCCAACAGCCAGTTTACCTTTTTGTACAAAAAAAAAATCATAAATACCGAGAGGTTTCTGCAAAATCTCTTAGATATTTGGTCCAAATTAAAAATTTGCATCAAGATCCACATCAATCAAATCGACACTAATCTATAATGATACGTATGTCTCTGTCTATCGCTAGTTAGTTCATTATTAGATAAAATTCAAAATAATTTTCCTTCCTTTCTAACATGCCCAGCGAAAATTAAGTAGGTGTTCTTATTGATTATAAATAATATATGTTTCTGATATACAAAAAACACTTGATTCATCTCAGATATAACCATTCGTCAACGCGCAGAATGCGATGCCATTAGCATACCCACCGTGCGCGGGCGCAACTATATTGTACGCACTTGATCTGATACGGGCTGTATACAATTTATATACTTATTCATATATTAACTTTGTCAATTCAGGTTTAAGTTAATTTTGTTCCAGAATCCTGGAAACATTGACAACTACGCTCGGTTTCAAAAAAAATATCAGTCGGGTCAGGCCAGACGACTATTCTGAAGCGGCACCTACCAGAAACCCAGTCGGAAATCATCTGAAACATATAGCGTCGAATAATGAAGACTTAAAACGAGTAAACCTTTACACATATATAAAGTAGTCTGTTTGTCTTGACATCACCCGACTTCAAGTAATGTATGTTCATGTTGTATCATATCACGAGGTATTTATGCGTTTTTACTGTTAGTATTAGGTTTAACTTCATAATGAAGTGTTCACCTGCAGTGTTGTTACCTAATAAGTACCTATAGAATATTAAGCACGAAATTGTAAATCTTTGCATTTAAAAGAGTAACTATCGAGTTTCTTGCCGGTTTCTTCTCGATAGATTCTACCTTCCGAACCGGTGGTAATCCTTTTTTCTGTTTAAATTGACTATTTATAAGTGCTTTTTTGAAGCCTATATAAATAAAGAGATTTTGAATTTGAATTTGAATTTGTTTACTCTGGGCAATTGCTTTAAAAATACTGGATGAAAGAAGTTGGAGACTCGCGTGATTTTGGATGTACATATATTTGTATATGAAAACAAAACGCTAAATGCAAGAAAATTATATATACCGCTAAAAACCGTCAACATCTTCGAGTGTTAATTTTGTTTTCTTTATTATATTATGTATAATGTATACACGCCCAGATTGGTCGTGTATTAAAAGAAGGTGATGTTAGGAGTCATAAAAATCGTAGAGCTTGTATGAAAAGGATTATGAATGTTGAAGAGGCGAGTGAGGTGTGTAAGGATCGTGCCATATGGCGTTCGGTTCTCTCTGCCTACCCCGCTAGGGAAGTGGCGTGAAGTTTAGTTAGTTAGTATAATGTATATTTCATTGTATCTTTCCAAATATTAATTTGGTGTGTACAAAGATTTCTGCGTACCTTCTAGATGCTACTAAAATTACACAACTAAGAGATCTCGACATAACGATGACGTGACGTGATCTGTGTATGTTTTGAGGATTTGATTGGAGTGTTATTAATATGGTATTTTAGTAAAACCACTTGTTTTAAAACAAAGTTTAAAACAAAGTGGGGTTATTTTTATGAACTGTTAAGTATAACATAGCTGCAAAAATCGCTGCAAACTTGCCTGCTAATACATATTAAAATAATAATTTTACGCCATTGCTACCATTTATAAAATGAATATAATCGCACCATCTGCCAATTTTACGAACAAACGACATTTCTTATCATCCTGCCCATCTGAGCAAGATCAACATACGCAATAAATATAATTTTAATTGATATAATAAACAAATACTGCAAAATGCCAGCCTCGTGAGGAGACAGTCACGAGCAATCTTGTATCCTTCATAGACGCGAAGTTGGATGTATAGATAAGGTATTTGTAATAAAACGTGGGGATTACATCATTTTTAATTAATATATAACTGTATAGCAGTGCCCCGCGGTTTCGTTCACGTAGCTCTCGTTTCCGTAAGAATACGGGGATAAAATATAGCTTATGTTACTTGCTGATAAAGTAGCTTTTTATTAGTTAAATAATTTTTCCAATCGGTCCAATAGTTTCGAAGGCTATTCAATATAAACAAACAAACAATCAAATCTTTCCACTTCAAAATAGTAGTATGATTATGGCATTCTTATATTGGTCTAGCTAAGTCGACCCACTTTTGCAGTAAGTATTAAAAACAGACGAAACGCCACATGTAACGGATAACAAATCCAAGTTTCCCTTTGTTTTTAAATATCTCTAAGCCAAAAGGAGCCATTCCCCTGTAGATCTTGCTTTTGGGTTGGCTCTTAAAAATATTGCAACAACTGTGCCTTGCCTATCATGACGTAAAAAGCTACTAGTGTATTAGTTATTAACTTAGTGACTACGAAGGCGGCGGGCTAGCCAATCGTTACTACTTAAAACAAAATTGCTAAATACATTTTTTAAATTCCTTTACAATTATTTTGCTATATTTACAAAATATTACAAATCTATCGGCAGTCGGCAGTGGGGCGCGCTATCGCGTGGGCTCCGCGAGATAGGGCGAGGACGCCGCTAACGAGACCCGATATCTCTCG
The DNA here is from genome assembly GCA_951394215.1 of Glyphodes perspectalis. Lineage (NCBI taxonomy): Eukaryota > Metazoa > Arthropoda > Insecta > Lepidoptera > Crambidae > Glyphodes > Glyphodes perspectalis. The sequence continues at coordinate 18,175,044 of OX596205.1, read as the reverse complement.
ACCGGTCGCAATTATTCATACTAATACTGTACTGTAGTTTGTACTATAGATTTAAGTATGTATTAAAACGATTGTTTATATAGCCAGTTTATGTTAATTTGTGTTATATGTTGTTATGTTTAATTGTTTTGTTGTTTAAACAAGCGTCAAAATCAAAATATTTAATATTTATCTAAATAAATAAATAATAATCAATTTCAATTTGCAATAAGGTTACGTTATTATTTGATGCAATTGAAATATAGGAGGGCTTATTTCTAACAAAAATCAACGCACCTTAAACACAAAAGAATATATGCAAACGTATAAAAAAACAAACACAACTCTTCAATAGGCTAACATGCAAATATTATTCGAGAACATACAAACAATCACGTTATTATTAATAATATGATGTCGGTACTGCGTTGATGTCTATTTCAGGAGCAGCGGCTGAAACGTCTCGTAGCTTGTTGCTACAACAAGTTGTGTTGTAGCAACAAGCCAACCAACAAAGCTTGTTAAACAAATAACATTTATACATTATAATAATACATAAATAATAAATATATCAGACTACATCACATATATGTAGTGTGCTGGATATTCCCGCGGTTGACTCAGCAAATTAAACACGATTCCGGATATTACTACGTGGTTTATTCTTAAATAGGGACGACCCGTTCAGTGCAGTGGTTTAGAGCGCCGGTTGAGACGCAAGGGTCACGGGTTCAATTCCCACACCAGCACAAATGTTTGTTAATGAAACCGATATTTGTGTTGGGTCTGGGTGTTTGTGGTACCTTCAGTGTTTCTGGTTTCCATAGAACAAGGAAAAACCTTAGTTTGGGACTGGGACAATATATCTGATGTTGTATCAATTTATTATTTATTTATTATTATAAGCTTTCACACGTCTTTTCAACGTCTGTCGTCCGCCATTCGTCTCACATTCCTCTTTCAAATCTCTTCTGTCTCTTTTACCCTACTACATTCTTTCTTACACACTTCACATCATTCCGTCCTACGTATCTGTCATACATTTTCTATCAATCCTACATATATTGATCTGACTCCGAGGTAAGTAACTTAGGCACTTATGTTACGGATATCAGAAACAACAGTGGTATTACAAATATATACTAAAATATTGGATATTAACATCCAGATACAGAACAAACGCTTATTATTTAATATTTGTCCTGAGTGGGAATCGAACCCACAACTCTTAAGGCATGGGGCAGGGTCACTACCGAAAGCTTGAGCTTGTCAAATTTAAACAAGATTATATCACAAACTTAAAAGATTTCTTCATTTTTAAATTGGTATACATTTATATTATATCCCAAATCGACTATCATTATAACGGGTAGTCTTTTGGATGAATCATATCGGTATATTTGAGTATTAAAGCAGAAAATAAAATATTGAAGCTTTTGTTTTAGCCAATTTCAATTGGCGATGTTTTTTTAAAGAATAGATCTAATTTAATTATCAGTTAATAATAAACACCCTTTTTTGCAAGACTATTACGATGAGTGATTGCAAAAATGATTCCACAAGTAGCATCAAAACTAACGTTATGGTTAATACGCTACTTTATAGTGCGTTGGCAAGTTTGAAAATTAAATCAATTACAGCCTATAAAGCTTTCAGCATATTTCACATACGCAAGCAGTCATAAAATTATGATAAAATTAATTACATAACTATTTACGTTTCATTACCAATAACGTTTAATTTTACGAGTATTATTATTCAACATAAAATCCGTGAACATTAAGTTAATGTTAGAATATAAACAACACTTGCTGATCTTTAGAATAGAGTAGTAGCTACGTTTATTATAATAATAATAATCGGTGCGCGCGAGCGCAGTGCGCTGAGCTGCGAGTAAAGCGATAAACACGTGTGTCGCTGGCAACAAATGCGTGTGTGTATTATGTCAAACTAGCGCGCACTAGAACTCTTCAAAACTGCAACTTTTATCGGTATAGTTACTAAATTATTCTTTATGTTTATAAAGTATTTCTATGTGTAATTTTCGAAATATATTAATTTAAAAAAGAAACCATTTCATAACTGCCAAGGAGTTAAAACCCATAGAGATAGTCAAATAATCATGTTTGTGTTAGGAAACATTATGATCGTAAGCGTTCTGGATTAGCTGAAAACGCATCCAATTCGTATGCAAATTTCACGATTTAAGTATATGAGCTCATGTTTTATTCAATCCCGATTACACAATATTATCATAAAAATACGCAATACACATGTGACGCCATCTACATGCAAGTTTTCAGACAGAGATACCTTACTGACCCAAGCGGTACTGGGGCGGTGCGTGCGCGCAGCGCGGTAGCAGCACGTTAGCATTGAGACTTCACTCGTGAAATATAGCGTCGTGATAATACGCCGCTGCCGCGTGATACCGTCCTCAGATTAGATTACTTATAACATTTATTTCCAATTTAATTGCGATTTACTTTTACAGTTTTAAACTTAAAGGGTTTTATATTGGGCCACATAAATCTAGTTATATCTAAATCGCATTAATAGTTTATGCCAAAATTAAAGTTGAACAAACACTTACATTATACTTAAGTCAAATTTCTTGATGTATTCTTGATGAATCACTGTGGAAGTAAAGTTTGAACATCATTAATAATATATACATCCAAGTTTTAAAAAAATATTTAATTCATTTCATATTACATTACCGAGATATGATAGCAATAAGAGTTTATTCAAATAGTAATGATATTATGTAAGGAAACAGGGGCCTGGCAAGGCAAGTGGTGTGGAGCGGCCGGCGCAAGCGCAGCGAAGGTTGCGCGCGGCATATTTCACCGGTGAAGGCTCAATGCTAACCGGGCGCGGGCAGATCTTCGCCGTCATAACTTTGTAATTTAATTAATGGCATATAACGTAAGGACAGGAAGTACAGTTAACTATGGATTGGTTAAAATAGCTCAGCGATCAATTGGACAATGTTTTGATAGATTGATTTGGTCGACACAATGCTTTATTTTAACATTAACATAGCTACTTAACAAATCATTATTTTGAATTCAACATCCATTTATTTTATAGTACGTACGGGTAGTCATAGCATTATAGTAGGATTGCGACTGAGAGAGAATTTAAACTTTTGCTTTGTTGCATCGGTCTCTGTGAAAAAAGGTACTTTTACTAAGAAGTAAAATTAAAAACGATTGACCATTGCTAATGGATCACTACTGGACCACTTCGCTCCTCGAAAGTCCCTAAACAATCTACATGCATAGCATAAGCAACACGCTGCACTCTGTATAGAGACAGTTGCGTCCGCTATCTGCCCGTGACAAACGGGCCTGGCACCGGCGCACGCGCAGCTACGTGACGCGACGAGCTGGCGACGCGGCTGGGAAACAATGCGAGGACGCCGACAGCCTGTATGGGGAGAATGGTACGCTTAAACAAATCACTCACACAATACTAATACAAACTTTACTTCACACGACAAAAGTTAAACGTCAAAGGAGTTTTCATCATGTAGCTGTTGCTTAACACCTTTTTCCATGTTCAACAAACATTCAATTGTTGGAATCCTCTAATGACTTCGCCCCTGTTGAGTAATTTGAATAATATTTTTATCGCATTCAAAGTACCTAATAATTTCACCAACTTTACGATGAACTGCTAACTGCGTGCTTCTTAGGTAAGGTCGAAGGCATACTATCGATCTAAATTACCTATTTGCTTACATGCTGCGCCGACCCCAGATCACCTGAGAGGAGGGCAAGAGGATGATGATGATGTTTTGCAAGAAAAAAAGAGGAAAAAATTTTCAAATCGTAAAAGCTATAAAATCGAATAATCAAAATCAGTTGACTATTAAAAATATATACACTGATTAAATTTGAACCTAATAAATCTGCCGTCGTAACTCTTCAAAAAGTATAATATTATCAATAACATTAATTACATGGAGCCTACAATCGCAATCGCCTAGACATACAATCTGCGGGCATTAAATCAAACGCTGTGCTTGATAACCCAGTCTCGGGAATTCAACACTCGGGAAATTATGGATAAATGATAATCGTGTTTTGCCTATGAATTTTAATTAAAACACGCAATCTTTATCACTTGTTACTCCCAAGTTACATGTTGTGCGTTGCCGTTTTTCCTTCTCGGCTGTAAACTAGCTTGTTTGTGAAAACGGCAGTGAAGAGAGACGAATTGATGCGCAAGTTTTAAAACGTTTATCGGTTAAAAATTTGATGAAATCACGCTATCGGAAATAAAATGTTCACCTACTGTTATAAAAAAAATCTTAGAACTTAACTACATTTCGCCTATATATGATGAGATATGAAGTCTTTAAAAATATTTTCGGCTGAATAAACCTAATAAAGCCAAGTAATGTTACGGTCAACGTTTATCCCTACAAATAACCCGTTCGGTTCTCTCTGCCTACCCCGCTAGGGAAGTGGTGTGAAGTTTGTATTAGTTATAAACCCTAAACGTAATTAAGAAATAGGAAAAGCAATTTGCAAGTTATCGGTGTTTGGGTGTACATGCAATCTTTCCTGTTCAAGTAATGAGTGGTGCATTTGAGCCGGTTCGGGTTGTCAATGAGGATTTGCGTTAATCGGCCGTCAATTATCGGCTAACGCGGATGCGAGCGCACGCGCAGGCCTACCGGCGCAAGGCTATTTATTAGATTTGACAAGCTACGTGACAAATCAGCCTTGTCTCACCGGTGTGAAACTGACTTTTTATTAATGAGTACTACAGATTTTTTGTAAACAATATAACATTTATTGTTATCATTATTCAACTTACATTGCAGACGCGGTCAGTCAGAGTTTTGTGTTCAAATACATAAGACGCTATTTTTATAAGTAAATTATTAAAAGACCACCTATTTAATGACATTTCTGGAAATTATCCTTGTATAAGAATAAGTTTATTAAGTTTGGAAAAATCGTGGATGTGTAAGATTTTAACATTGAACGTTGTTATTACTTTATATAACTGATGATGTTCACTTTTAAAATCAAACAGATTAAATGATTTAAAATTTAAGTAGGTAACTTAAATTTTCAGCGGAATATATGCCAAAATAAATGAAGTCTGGTTATTTTTAGCAATATCAAACGCATCTATCATTTTCCCCAGTGGAATATTCCAAAACAACGGCATCTCTTCACCGAGCATATAATAATGATACAAATTAAAGTGGTTTCTGGTTAGTAGCGATGGCAATTAAGAGCCCTCTGGCAGCTAGTGCCACTGTTATCGCGGGGACGGCGATAACTCACCGCACCGTTACCTTCCGAAAGGAGAGCGTTTTGAGCTAATTAAAAAATGTACAGACGGACAAAAAATTGGACAAGTGCAGCTGAGCATGTCGAGATTATGTTCCGTAGAATTTCTTAGTTTATTAAAAAAAAACATATATTTTATGCAGTTTCACAGTACGATGACACTTAGTAGCGAAATCTTTTTGACTTTTTTTTAGTAAGTATGTTTTAAATGAACACATAATCTGTCTATCCAAGTAATAATCAAGGTGCTCGTATGGCTTCTGCATTTTCTTATCCAATAATCCTAATATTGGTATTATAAAATATAAGAAGGACATCAACCTCATCAGGTGTTTTATCGGAATTAAATTCTATATTTATTTATATCGACTTTAGTCTGCTGATTTCTAAGCCTTTAGCCTTTAGAGAACACTCCGATAGGTAGCTATTTTCACTAATTATTATATTATTATAACGCGTCGTGTGTCGTGTGGTTAATAATTTGTGTGTAGAGCCCTGAAGGAAAACTATCAAATTATTTTCTTTTCTGGGTTTTTTTGCTCGGCGATCCAATGATAGACGCCATGGTCTACTGGCTCCAAACCTTGCCTCACCCGCGGAACCCTAGCAAGGTACAAGCGCAAGAGGCGTGTAAAAAGTTGTGAATGTGCGCGCTATGCGCGTGAGCATCGGGGTCGCCGGGCGCAGACAGAAACGTTATAATTTTGTTTTCACCTCTGGTATTAATGCCTATTTGAATAAACGCTGCCACGACATCTAGAGAGCGCGATGAAAGATATCATCATTAGATAAATAGGAAAGTGAAACAGAGAAAGTGATATGTTTGAATCCTATATTAGTGGCGCTTTTGTGAAAGGGTACTATTGTGCAGATATTCGACTGGCCCGTTGGTCGAGTGGTCAGAGACCCTGGCCACGAAACCAAGAGTCGCGGGTTCGAATCCCGCTAGGGGCAAATGTTTCGTGTGATGAACATGGACATTTGTACTCGAGTCATGGATGGTTTATAACCGTATGTACAAGCATAAGCTTAGTTTGGAACTAGAGAATTGGTGTGTCAGTCTGGAGAATTTATTATTATTTATTATTATTATTTATAAGGTGTTTCAATTGTTATTTAAATATGAAATATAGTTATTCCACTTGCTAGATATAAACGTTTATCTGGAACACAGGTGCGCTTAATTAATATCAAATGTTCGTTCGTTTCGATTTCAATTACTTGATATTTTTATGCATTACTGGACTTAATGGATGAATATATCAAGTCATAAGATTGATAAGCAGACCTATTGAGCTTATAAGTGAGTCCTTGACCACCAATCATCGCACCTGTGGCTGCGAAACAAATGCCATCGAATCCGATCTAGCCAACACAGCAAGTGAGCAGTACTGGCCGTCGGAGTGGCAGCCTGCGCGGGAGCAGATTGACGCGCTAACAGGCAGCAGCGATCGACGCGTGACTCGATAATTGTTATCTACCCGGCCATTAGTGACTGGTGCACTGCTTTCTAATATGTTGCTACTGTTTGACAGGCAGCCTGTTCAGAAGGAACTGGCTGGTGCAATGACTGATGCAGCACTGTCGGTCGCAAAAGTCGTTAATCCAGTAGTATTGGCTATGTATGGAACAGTCCCATGTTGGTCTGGACAACTTGGACTTTAAAATAGTGTGCCAACTATGTTCATCTCCTAGCATGTCGTAAAAAACGACTAATGGTGTATTGAGTTTTTGGTTTGTGATTAATTTTAGGAGACGAGCTAGCTAATTTTTACCACTTTTTGTAATTTTCTATCTAAATTAACTCAATTTGATTTTTAGAAGAATGCGGTGTAAGAGACTTATCGTTTCTCAGGCTCTGCGTTCCTATTCAATAATGGCAGGTGTGTCGATATGGATGTAGGTGTAAGGAAAATACCAGATTACGTGTTAGTAATAGAACCAAATGATGACGCGTGCTTCATCGTGTCGCAAGAATGTCAAAACATTGACAATCGAAAGCGACAACCGTTGGCAACTGAATGTCCTTTTTCGCGGTTGCCAAACGGGCTGGCGCGTGAGCGTTGCCAGGCACGTACCGCCCGTCTGACAGGTGCCAGTAGATGTATGAAGAATAGTGTTACAGAAACCGATATCTCAAAACCGGAACCAATTTTCAGATCGGAATAATTCGTTAAATTATGTAGCTTCCAAAAAGATTTGATATTAGTGATAGCGATACTTTAGTTGTCAACGTATTCATTCTGCGTTAAATAAGTGATATCTAAACAATGCATATTTTATTCATTATCATTTTCTGATCATATATATGCATGTGTTTAAAAAAAGCAGACTTTGTACATTTATTTTTACATACTCAACTTCATACCATTTTCAATAATTATATCCATGACGTTCTTAGTTTTTGTGTTAAGATTCGTAATTAGGTGTGCAAAGAAAAACTGGTGTAAAAATTTTGATCCTTAACAAATACTGTACCCTCATCCAAGTAGGTGATTTCCGAAAACTACAGTAGAATGATGTCTGTATATGCACTTTAGAACTGCCAAATTGCTTTAATAGATGAGAAAAACCTATACAATAGTGATACTACCGATAACCGCGATCCATACACTAAGTGTGAACGACCTCCCGCCATATCGACGACAATGCCACGGCTGTGACGTCACCCGCCATATACGCCAGAACAAAGCTATGGCGAATCGGCCGGCCCGATTTGGGAGGCAAATCGGTTATGTCTACTATGATATCAGAACATTATAATGGCTTCACACAAAAAATACAAGAACAATACTCGACATTACGTTAAAACTTTAAGCAGTAAGCACACAGTACTTTTACTGCAAATATTCTTTATTAAGTTGAAATAATAACGGTATGTCGAATAATATTAAATAATGGTGATCCATAAGTCCATCTTTTCTCGAAAATAAATATATTATATATGATACATATTATTATTACTAACGTCCTATGTTGGTCTGGGACTTAAAAAGAATATGCCAACTGTGTTTCATGCCAAGTATGTCGCAAAAGGCGACTAATGGTATATCGGGTTTTGGGTATGTGATTGTGTAGGCGACGAGCTAGCCACTTGCCACTTATTTTGTCACAATTTGTAACTCATCCAGCCCAGTCTAACCCAGCCCAGTTTTATTTTTGGCTCTGCCTACCCCTTCGGGGATTATAGGCGTGATATTATGTATGTATGTGTGTATGTTATTACCGTTTTTTTTAATACGATCATACTATGACACCTGCGAACCCAAGAAGGGTAGGCAGGCGACACAGACAGACAAGCAGCAGTAACCTCCTTACACCACGTCTCCTAACCAAAGATAAAATTGAGTTAGATATGTTAAGATGCACAATTGTTTTTTTTTTAGAATTTTCTCAGTTAGTTTTATTAAAAACGTATACCAATAGTTAACAAAAGAATATTATGTCAGTTATTACGTACGCTAAACCCCTATGAAACTATATTTTTATAACGGCCAGAGAAAAACATGTGTTGTAATAAATTACACACCATTCCATAATTTGTCGACTTCAATAATATACCTGTTAGGTACAGGTTTATGTTATTTTTTAGGATTTAATAGCGCCAAGCTACCTACTTACCTGATAGTTAACCGTGATTAAAGCAAATAAGTAACCATAATAAGCTAATTAAAATTCCTTATAAGCGCCTCGACCGTGTTTAACTTTGAAGAAGAAAGCAAACTCTTGTTGCAATTACTAGAATCAGATACTTAGAGCTTGCTGTTTTTACCCGGCTTCATCGGTACTGTAAAAAGTCGAGTGCATTGTATAGAAATGCCTAATTTTTAGAGTTCTTCATGAAAATCAAATATTGAAAACCATTTCCATGTTTGTTATTAGAATAAATTGCGAGTTATTCCTTCTATTATTACAAAAGCATGATAATACGAGATAATATTATCCACCATGGAAAACTATCGCCATATGCTATAAAAGTCGCAATTTACAGGAATATTCTACAATATTTTAACCTACCTACCCCTTCGGGGAATATGGGCGTGATGTTATGTATATATGTATGTATGTATTTTAAAATATTACCATAGAGGTGATGCCTCGTCATATTTTTGACAGTTTTTCTTATTAATATTCAGCTGATTGCTAAGCTGTACAGCTGATTTGGATATATCAATATCTCCATTCAAACTTTGCAAGCTTAAACAACAGATACAATCAGCCATACAAAAATATGAAAGTGGCGAACATAATATTCCATTTTTAAACCCTGGAATGACAATTACTTGACTGCCGTCATCAGTTACCTATGGGACAGCCACCACGTCAAGAGCGGATTACCTTCTACTAGTCTACCACCTTCTAACTTGACTTGACTGGCTCGATGGCGCATTTGGTAGTGACCCTGCCCTATGCGCCAAGAGTTGTGGGGTTCGATCTCCACCCAGGACAAACATTCGTGTGATGAATACTTGTGTTTGTGCTGTATCTGGGTGTTAATATTTAATATTGAAGTCTAAATTAATTGATATATGACTGGCCCGGTCGAGTGGTTAGAGACCCTGGCCACGATGTTTATAAACTTATTTAAGTATGTCTATCCGTTCACCTAGTATCCATAGCACAAGCACAAATTTTTAGTTTGGAACTAGGGAATTGGTTGTGTCAGTCTGGAGAATTTATTTATATTTGTAATACCGCTGTTGTTTCTGATAGCCGTAACACAAGTGCTTAAGCTACTTAGCTCGGAGTCAGATCAATGAATGTGTTGTTGTGGGATATATATTATCTATTTATTTATGTATACAGAACCTTAGCACAGACTGGTCGCCGGCACGCGTCCGCGCATATCACCTAATTGTTACTGTTGGTCATTACCGCGTTAATTGCGATCGGCGATTGAGACGCCTCGCGAGCGATCTGGTGTCATTACCGGATGCCGGCGCTAACGAGAGCGCTCGCCCCTGGGAATGTCCGACGGGCCTGCTGGAGGCCGACGCAGGCAGGCCAAGTGGAAACCATAAAAATGCTTATATCTAAGAAGCTGTTTTCTTCATAAAACATATACAACAATAAGAGGTTCATTTGTCATTAGGCTACCTGATCTGATTGATTATAATTATTTTGCCTTTTTACAATTTAAAAAAAATTGAACCTAGGTCAATTTTTTTCTGCCTACTTCTTTGAGGATTACGGGCGCGATGTTATGTAGTATGCATATAAACTCAGTTAAATTGTGTCTATTTTCCTCCTTAATTTCTTCGATAAGAAAACCCAGATACTCATTTAATTTACCATTCCAATTCCTATTTTTTGTTCTACTTACATCCATCAATAGAAGTATGTGATTGACACTTATTTGTACAGGTACCATGTGTGTTAAAGGTATACATGATTTTTATCTTAACTGTGCTAAATTAAGCAAGCAGTCGACCTACCATATTTCATAAATTGTACAAAGGCTTATTTTACATTTTCAAATTGGGTTAATGAACGATGATGAAAAAGATATAATTGCAACCACAGCTACTGGAACCAGTTGAAATTCCTTCGCAACGGCGTTTTTACCAGCTAATAGCTGATATTAGACGAAGAAAACGCTTCACTTTTTACCTGCAAAACAAAAATGGTATGTATCGGTTTGTATACACGCCAGCTAGTTTTTGTGAAGATTTTCTTGCCAGTAAATTGGGGTGTATATTATTTATAAGTATATCTCGTGAGTCGTCAAAGCGTCTATCGCTTTTTATATTGTTTTTTTTTTCATAAATCCACAAACAAACACGAAGCTATTTATTTTAATTAAAATAATTGGTAATCAATTATTAAATGACATAATTTGCAATTACGTAAACTGAACGAATTGGTTTATAAATGTTATACGGACAAGAAAAATCTTTGTCTGTTATAGTGAAATAATAAAAGTCAGTTGACAGAGTCATGACTGCATTTTGCTTATCTGTAAAACGTTCAAAATAATTCTCGATAGGGAAGGGCTTGCTACTGTCTAGAGATGAAGCAAGAGAAATATTTATGCTATGGACCAAAAATATTTGGCTGAATGTAGTTAAAGGGGCCTGCTGTCCCTTTGACTCTGCCTACCCCTTCGAGGATTATAGGCGTGATGTTTTGTATGTATGTATGTACCAAAAAGAACAGCTTAAGTGAACAAATTATATTTGCAAATTGAAATTTCTAAGTCACAATTATTGTTTTTCAATATCTTAATGTTATATGTACTCTCATACATACATATCTTAATAAATATGATACTGTCATTCAGCATGAGCAAATCTCTAATGAATGACATGACTAGTCTGTGCACGGAAATCCGTCTATAGTCAAAAGTTGATATATTACTCATTCAATCATAAAAAGCATTAATCGTTACCATCTCTAAATAGAGATGCATACTTTATACTGAACTATCTGTTGTTCTCGACTTCTTCTAAGTGGAAATGAACAAAAAAAATTGTTTTACGGAGTCTTAGCTATTTTTATGAAATAAAAGTAGCAGAAATTAATCCCTATCATAAAGCTATCTGAGAGTCAAAGAACTTTTGAAACCAGACGGCCGTTTAGAATAACAAAACAGACAGACAAAAAACTTTAAGTTCAGTATGGACTTTCATATGCAATTAGTAAACAATTGTTTTTTTTTTATATGACAATTAGCCAGTTATATGTAAAGATAAAACATAAAACGTAACACAAAAATCAATCTAGGATAGCATCTAGTCAACAAATCAAACGTAATGTGACCTTAGATATTACTTTTTATCTTAAGTATCCCATCATTATGTTAAAATTCAAGCTAATTAACGCTAAATTGATTTTAGAAACTGGATTTAAATGGGAAGATCTCTGACCTAGGAAATAATTTAGGTAAAAGAATTTAATAGACGCGAGTGTTATCTGTTTGATGGGGTAGTTAACATATTTAAAGCCGAAGCATCGTTATAATATTATTCAAGTTGGGATCCGATTTAAGTCTAGATTCTATTTGCAGGACAATTTGTCGTTATTTCGTTGAATTTTCATTCTACTGTATTGGCTAATCTCGTTTTTTTCCTTAGAGGTAGGCAGCCTTTTTGAAAATGCTTCATTTTTGATTATTATTGTAAACCATTTGTTATTTTTTTTTTTACCACCAATCTTGTTAAACAAATTCTACAAGTATAAAAAGACTCCTTCTGCCTGATCACATGAAAGTTATTAGCGATTATTTTTCAATATTATCATCCTTAGGTTGAGACAACAAAACCGGCGATCACGAGTTCCAAATTGATCGCTTCCCATTCGCTCGCAACGTATCATTACGACACGATTATAATGTTGTTAAAATAGCATTCTCTAGTAACTTGTCAATGGGGCTTTCGCTGCGATACCTCACGGTAACGGCGCCGGGTCAGAGGCCACTCCGATGCTGCATCACAATTAAATAAAACCAGTAAACTATTTGGTTGATTACTCTGATGCTTACGATGGGCAGATATTCGTTTTGTGACCAGATCGATCAATCTAGCGTGCTGAAGCAGATTGTTCTAAACTCTACAATTAAATACGATTGAACCGCTACATCTACTCTTCATTAGCTAATCATTACAAGACAAGACTACTATTATTTATCGGTCGTGATTTTTCGTGTTTTATATATAGACCATCATCATAAATAGCTAGTGGTAGTGGTAGTAGCAACAGTGTTCTGAAGACAATATCTGACAAGGTAGACTGCCACATACAAATTTTCCAAGTTAAAATCATTACTGGGGCAATGAAATAATTTGGATTATTATGTTATATGCAATCTAATTTAATTCGGGATAATTTAATTCAATGATATTATATTCAATTTCATGTCCTTGTTAAAATTTGTAGTTACTAACTTAGATTAGGTAAACTTTGTTACTAACCAAAAATGGATCAATGTTATCTGAATAAATGAGTTTAATTATTGTTATTATTATAAATAAAAACTATGTTAGTATATTATTTTTATTATTGACTAGCTGTGCCAGCGATGTCACCCGCGTTTATGGTTAATATTATAAAGACTATTTCCGTCATACATGATTTCTATGTAACTTTAACCATTAAGGCTGCACACGCGACGGAAGCTTAAAAAATGGAGTAACTTCTCCCGTTTTCCAAACATTTCCCTTCACTACTCTGCTCCTATTGATTGTAGCGTAATGAAAAGTATACTATAACCTGCCCAGGAGTATGAAGAATAATTGTACCAAGTTTCGTTAAAATCCGTCAAGTAGTTTTTGTTTCTATAAGGAACATACAGACAGACAGACAGACAGACAGACAAAAATTGTACTGATTGCATTTTTGGCATTAGTATCGATCACTAATCACCCCCTGATAGTTATTTTGAAAACATATTTCATGTACAGAATTGACCTCTCTACAGATTTATTATAAGTATAGATTCACATTTTATATAGTACTTTCGTGATGCATGTTATATTACTGCCACTCCTCATACACTGTGCACGTATTTTTGCGAAGCGGCTCCTCTGTCATTGTGTGAGGTCATTAATTATAATATAAAGTTTGTTTTGTAAAATACTTTTTATGTCAGAGGGAAAGTAAAATGTATGTTTTATTGGAAGGATGTTGTGCGAGACACGGGCAGGTTTCGCAACGTTTGACCATTAAGATGTGAGTATTACTTGACTTATACCTCTGTATTAATTATACACAGATGCATAATTTATCAACGAATTGATAAATTGCGTTAGCTTTACTGTGTCCTACCTACATTAATTAGTGAAATCCCTAGTGTTTTATTTGACAGAAACATTTGCTATTCTTAGACGTAACAAATGTCCAAACATTTTTGTTGCCATCATGTGATACATAGTTATGACAAGCTCGATGGCGCATTCGGTAGTGACCCAGCCCCATGCGCCAAGAGTTGTGGGTTCAATCCCCACCCAGGACAAACATTCGTATGATGAATACTTGTGTTTATTCTGTGTCTGGGAGTTAATATCCAAATCTTTAAGTATATATATGTAATAAATAAATAAATTCTCAAGACTGCACACCTTGTCCCAAATTCCCTAGTCCCAAACTAAGCTTATGCTTGTGATATGGATAGTAGGTGAACGGATAGACATACTTAAATACGTTTATAAACATCCATGACTCGAGTACAAATGCCCATGTTCATCACACGAAACATTTGCCCCTACCAGGATTCGAACCCGCAACCCTCGGTTTCGTGGCCAGGGTCTCTAACCACTCGACCATCGGGCCAGTCAAATACCACTTTTGTTTCTGATATCCGTAACTCAAGTGCTTAAGTTACTTACTTCGGAGTCATATCAATGTGAATGATGTAGTCTGATATTTATTTTATTATTTATAGTTACATAGAAACTAAAATGTTTTTGACTCAAAAATATCTACTTGTATGTAAAATTTACTAAAATGGGAATTCGCCTTGACCGATTGATCATAACGTCTTGTCTAACACCAGGCCCGTAGGTGCTCCGCGGTCGGCTCGCTTGAGCACAATCGGCCCATAATTTATCAAGTCAGTCTGTCCGTGCGTACACTTCTTTGCTATCATTGATGTCAATAATTTGACAGCGATGAATATTTTATGATCGCATTGGGTTTGTAGAATTGGAGATTTAATAGTACGTTATATTAGATATCAAATGTAATAAACTAATAATTTACGAGATTGTTTCATCATTTTTAGCTTAGGATGAAAAAGGATTATGAAAGTTTGAGTTCTCAAATTCCTCATAAATTAGCAAGGTTCAATAACAAATCTAAAGATGAAACTATATATTAGGTACATAATTATGTAATCAGGGTACCCTGATTATTGTATAGTATATTGTATACAATACAATAGGAATTGATTATACTAACTTTCATAGAATTTATTCTAGTGCAGTATTTATATTATGATGAGTTGAAGTTTACTCATCTCCACTGACACACATGTTACCATTTATTTCATACATTACACAATTTCCTTCTCCTACCTACAATTATCAGAACAATTTTCTTTTACCCTCCACTCCTTCGACAATTACGCAACGAGCACAAGACATTGGACGAAACAATACCAAAACCGTGATTAACTCAACTACACCTTCTCATTTACACTCACTCTTTCAGTACGGATCTCACTTGACATTTTATGAGCCATCTTTTGTGTGGCAAACCATTACAAGTTGAGCCGCCGTGCCCCCTCCAAGTGCAACAGCCACTATACAACTTGGAGCGCGGTGACGGGTGGTGGAGGGTCTTGGTATAATGGCGGTGGTACAATACGTGTAGAGACAATGAAGTCGTTGAATATGCATGGTGGCATCGCTGCAATTTGGACGGAACTTGTAATGACAATGTGACAAAAATAACGCGGAGACGTCGGCGGCGGCGCGCGCGCCGGCTCGCGGCGCTTGAAAAGATTTTTGGTTTTTTAAAGAAGGAAGCTCAAAAAGGTTTTTCTTGGCTTTTAGAACTGTAAATAACAATTCATATAAACGGGACCCGTTGTATTCTGTGATAAAAAATAAATAAACTTGTTTATTCGTAGTAGTAAAAAGGTAGATATTAAATAAATCTCTATCAGAAATTAAACAAATCGATCAATTTGTACGTAAGTCATAGCTGATATAGTGATATTTTACCCGAGTATAAACACTTCCCTTATCATAGCGACAAGGCAAACTTGAAGAGCAGCGTGTCTAAACTTCTTCCTTCTTGTTATTTTGTCCTATTGTCTAATAATTATTTAATGACGGCAATAGAAACTACATTAAATACTTTCTTACCTAGCGGAGGCACATGACTCGACGAATGAAGACTTCGAAGTTGGTCATTCTAATGCAATGTTTATGTGACAAAATATAATAATATACATATGTAATGGAACATCACCGAAAAGAAAAAAAAATGAATAACAACGTTTTCATAATTTGATTTCCGAATGGCAAGGATAGTGAAAACTTCCTGTGTGCCAAGTACTAATTAAGAAGTATGCGCAAGTGCAGCACATCAGCAGATCGTCACGAATCGACAAGTGACATAATCTGTGACTAACCCGTGCTGGTAATGAACGGACATAATATTCACCACATTACACTAATATGTGTCGTATGTAAATATGTAAGACGTGTGTGATGACTGATGATGCGTAATGCAATGCTTGCTGTCAACGTCAGAGGTACCTACATATTATAACGAAGTTCTTTATTGGGTACTCGACAGTATAGATGTAGGAATATGTCCTAGGTTCCTTAAATCGATACATCAATTTATGATGAAAAATCGTTATATTGAAAAGTCAATGTCATTATAAATTTCATGTAATATACTATGCAAGTAATTAAGCAGTGACATTTTGGATAAATATTTTTTATAATACTTAACCATTTTTCCTTAAACTGGCAAAAAAAGGACGGAAAATTATTCAAAATCAATAGTTCTTATACTGAGATTGCCGATATTAATATATCTGCAATTTCAATCGACAGTTCAATTTCATACATAGTAAATAGATAGACTTTCAGCTGACAGTTTTTATGTCATTTTTACATTGTAACTATTATTAAGCTATGGATCGTTTTACAGATCGTGACATCTAACGCCATCTAGCGGCGAGCCGCGCGCACCATATCGATTCTCGATACATCTGCCTCTACGTCACGCAAAAATCGAACAAAGCGTTCAATCATCGATCGTCAATAGTCACAGGAAGCTGCTTAGCAATGCAAATGACTCCTGTCACCTAGCCATAGTGCACCCCGGGTTAAGAATTACCATATAAATGCGATCTAGCGATACAACCAACAGATATTTATGGGATTTGCATGAGGGCGAAGGTTAGTTTAATTGTGCGGCTAATCTTTTGGCAGCTGTTTTTGTGACTTTGCACTTTTTGCTATATTTTAACGTTCATTTACAGTTATTGACCTGAAAATTAAACACAATAGAAAATAAATTGTTCTATGCAACTCATTGCTATCGCGCAGATGAGTAATAAAAACCTAAACATCGTATTCAATTTTTTATTTAGAATTAAATTGAAGTCAACAAATACACACATTTATTACGTTTAGGTAAAGATCATGTAAAATCATGTAAAGTCTGAAAGGAACTCTACATTTACATAGTGCTTATCCGATTAACTCCAAATGTTTTGGAAGATATACCCATAGATATAATTTATACTTATACATAATCAACTGATACCTCTTAGTAAATGTAAGGTTCCCAGCTGCATAAAAACATTGTATACTAATTTTATAAATACGAATTTCATATTTTTCGTCACATCTGATTTATAGGTCATCCTTTAGATTTTATAACGAGGTTTGTATTGTTATTAAGTATTAAAATACTTAGTACCAACTGCCCATAACACGAAAACTTGATCACCCATCCATAATTTAACCATATTGAACGTTACTTAAAATTGCACAAGCCACTACCGTATCACACGCTTCATAAGTAAAATAGTTAAACTTTAAAATCGTTCTGAATGAAGCAGCAGAGCAAGCGGCGCTTGCGCAACCTAAAAAGGCAGTGAAAATATATTATCAACAAACGCGGCGGCAATATTTCACGCGAGCCCAATGTTTGTTAGCGAAATTACCGCTATTGCACATTAGATGATTTATCAGCGAATTATTCAAATACGGCCCGATCGGGTTTTTGCGGATCTGCATGCGATTACCATCACAATGGAAGGTGAGATAAATGAAATCATATTGATAGCTTATTGTTTAGGTCTTCGGCAGCTGTCGCCTATGTGATACTTATATACGACTCTCTTTTATATCTCTTTGGCTATAGGATGAAGTTGGATGACGATATGAGTATAAAAAATAATGCACAATATCACTTAAACACAGGTCAACTAAATAGGGTTTGATTCTCCTCAGTCTCAAAATGTATAAAATAAAACATAATACGGTGATAAACAATAATTATAATTTGCAATGGTTAGACAAGTATTTCGTTCAAACAAATCTGGCTGAAATGTCAGCCGTTTCCTCCACCTGTTTGTTTTGGCATATTTATTTGCCATTAATATCTGTCTCACTAATTTCAAACTATACAACTGTCACAGAACATGTCATTACGCCATTTTACAACGGCTATTATAATTCGACATCCGTGCACGAATTGCTATTTAACGATAAATATCGCTACTAGTTAATTATAACGATAGGAATCACCGACGACACACAAAAACAAAGTAACAATAAATTCACCAAATAATAGTTATCGAAAATAAGTCAAAAACATTATCGTCATCCGGAAAGCATAAAAATATTTCGAATCGGCAAAACAATAGAGCGGAGACAATGGGCCGGGCGCAAAAAGGGATCAAGTCGTTTTTTTAACAAAAAAATCGTGTGGTTTTTTTGCGAAAGCCCTCTTTTGACAACAATCAGAGAACCGCCCTTCGGTGGGACTTTTTTTGATAACGGACCTGAGGTTTGTTTGTTTTGTCGGCGCGAAGACATTATTGCTAATGTATTTTTGTTAAAAAATGGACTGGTAATAACATTGTAAAGTAATTACGCAACTAGAGCTATTACGCAATCATACCTGACTAGCTAGGGATAGAAAGGGTTATTTGAATTGGTTCGTTTTTTTACTGAAGTAAATGTGCCTTAAGTAAAGAGACTGATAACAAACCTATTTTCCTTTTCAATATATTGAAAATAAATTACCTATTTTATTGAATTTTTGTCGTTTTAAATCCTAAAAATTTATAAAACACAACTTTTATTGCAACTCAAGATACCATGTCTCCCATAAACCGCCTATTTTACCTAATGAAATTAGGAGTCATTCAAAATTCAATTTAAATCTCAAGTTCCCACCAAGATTTGAGGATAAAAACTGACGGGAAATAGAGTCAGTAGGTTAGTGACATCAAAATGCTTTGTTGTTTATCTTCGATCTCTAAAAACATGTCAAAGTCAAGTAAGGCCAAGTAGTAGGAGTTATCAGTACGAAGGAACACAATAGTTGCCATTAGTATACAAAAGCCGTTTACATGACAATATGGGATCGACGCGCAACCGCGACCCGCGGTGAGCCGGAGGTGCCAAGGTGCCAGCGAGTAACGGCCCCCAACAACCGTTTCCGAAAACCGTAAAGGAAGTAATTACATATTCTAATCCAGGGTCCCGGTTCGTATGTCACCCGCGATACAATAAAAATACCACCTTATAACGGTAAGACGGAGGTCCTGAGAAAAAAAACCATAAAGAACATTTCTAAACAGACTGCGACACGAAAAAATCGCATACTTACTTATAATCTACAAAAAATAACAAGTTCTGAACAATCAAAATTCATCCTTAAAAGTATAAAGTCAAAGAGCAAACTCTAAAACCAAATCCTCATATGTCGTATTAAAATTTATGCATGCATTTGCATAATGTGCATAGCCCCTAAATTTTATTGAATGAAAAAATAGGATGGGTAGAACTTTTTTGCATAAATTCTTACAAAGGAAACGGGTTAACGCATTCAGGAAGTAAAACGTCGCAGATCCGCTTGCAAGTCGACTCTTTAATCAAAGTTCCTTCTATCAAGATAAGAAAAATAGTTCATAAGGTTAAACGAATAAAAATCAAAATGCTAAACCGATCAACAAAGACTTGCACCTTTTTGCACGTCGCCCTGTTTCGCGATGCACAATAGGCCAAATGTACCTGACTATAATTTATGCGAGAATATTAAGAGAAATGTACCTGCCCTTTTTGAATATTAAGTGCAACCTAACCCCTGACATTATTGAATAGGGTTAAGATACAATTTGAAAGGGTATAATACAAAAAAAATGCAAATAGACTGTCCCCACATCTACACAGGTAGGCAAAAAAAACCGCGCGCGCGCACAAATAACCCTATTATTACGAGCGCAAATTCTTTTGGAGTTTTTCGATACTTGATGGGGAGCAACACTTGTCACCTTGGCGTATAATTTGGGTGTGTATGGGATCGTATGCATACGAGGGTACAGATAGTTCGTTTTTTTAATGGCGTTTTTTTATTATGGGCCGTATGCAAAGATTTATTGTTGCGCCGGGAGATGTGCGTGAGAATGCCGGGAGATAATCGAATTTGCCTATACGCATCCACCCTAACCCTTTAGAGTTCATGGGAAGAATGAATATTCAAGATTCAAACAAGGTGTCATCTTTGTGAATATCGATTGCCGTTGCGTTCCTTTCATGTGAGCCTGGGAATTGATACAGAGAATAGGACGAGCAGTTAGGTTTTTGCATAATCTATCAGGGTGGACTTGTTTTGTTCGATACTAACGGTTCTGTGAAGGGTTGAAACGATGAGAAAAAATGTGACCGTTACAAT
Source organism: Glyphodes perspectalis (assembly GCA_951394215.1). Lineage (NCBI taxonomy): Eukaryota > Metazoa > Arthropoda > Insecta > Lepidoptera > Crambidae > Glyphodes > Glyphodes perspectalis. The sequence goes on along the minus strand of OX596205.1, from coordinate 18,154,381 downwards.
TTTTTGGCGGTAGCTAAAGAACTACTGTCCGACAGGGTATTGTTTTCAAAATGTTTTCTGTGAATCGCCCACTCGTAACTGTTTTGTGAGTATTTTTTGTCACCAAAGTAACAGGATTTTTTAAAATGTTAACTATTTTGACAAAACAGTGGAGTAAAATTTAATAGCAGTTATTTATTATATAAAATGTTAAAGCAAGATTGGCACTTAGTTTATTACATAATACAATAATTTGTAAAAATATTGCAGTTTATGTTTTAAAAAGAAACCTGTTAATGTTAATATACATAATCGCTGCTTCAGTATCACAATTAATAGACAGGCGCAGGCACCAGTCGCTATGAATTATTTAAACTTTGTAATAACTTCACAGCTACATTATTTATTACTTGATGTAGTTAAAATATGTGGAACTATTTATTACTTACATTTATTATCTACGCTTGAGTAATATATCGACATGCCTAAATGTTTCTTTTATAGTTAAAATACTTTCATTTAAAACATAATAAAGTCTATCAAAGTACTTACGTTTTTTTATATTTTTTTCTTGATTGAAAAATATTAAAGCAATTTTTTTTTTAATCACGGGAATTTTTATTATATTGATATGTAATAAAAAATCCTGTGATTTTTCAATTAAAATTTAATATGATTATTTAATTCACACAGTGCCGGTGACATAATCTCATTGTAGAACGACAAATATTGAAACTTGTCAAATCTATGTGAAAAATATGATTTTTTTATACAGTTATTAGTGCTGCCCTCTATCCGGCTTTATAGAAAAATCATATTCTTAAGCAAAACTTAAAGCCGAATCAGAATTATTTTAATTGCAAAATAATTCTATACTAATAATAAATAATTATTTACAATATTAAACTCACTTCCAATTTGATAGTATTATTTTATTATTTCAAGTATCATGGATTTTTCTGTCACTTATTTTTTACTCTTTCAGTGACCAAACAAAACGTTTTTTCTCTCGAAACGGTAAAACCATTTAACGGTAACAGTGACTGCCCATTCCGCCTATGCAAATACGAAAAAACGTCGCACCCCTTTTTATCAAAGGACCTTATGGTCAGAATCAGCGTTTACAAACCTACAATTGCTCTAGTTTTTGCACCAAAACAAATACAGGAAGGCTGTCAACATTGTTGACGCAACTATGAGTTGACAATGGAAAGTCAGAAAAAGTGTGATTGTAAAATTTAGCCTGTATTGGAGTTGAAAAGGTTCGTTGATACAGGGTGGTTTTGGCGTTGTTACGTTTATTGTGATAAAATAGTAATTTTAAATATTTTGTCCCATGTTGGTCTGGGACTTGGCCCATGTTGATCTGGGTCAAAAAAAAAAGAATGTGCCAACTGTGGTTCTTGCCTAGCACGTCGTAAGAGGCGACTAATGGTATATCGGGTTTTGGGTGTGTGATTGTGTAGGCGACGAGCTAGCCGCTAGTTACTGTTTTTTTCACAATTTTCCATCTAACCCAGCCCACTGTCCCGTGTTGGTTTGGGACTTAAAAGAATATGCCAACTGTGGTTCTTGCCTAGCATGTCGTAAAAGGCGACTAATGATATATCGGGTTTTGGGTGTGTGATTGTGTAGGCGACAGGTTACCGCTTGTCACTGCTTTTTCACAATTTTCCATCTAACCCAGCGCGGCTTTATTTTTGGCTGAATGTGGTTGAAGGGACATGCTGCTTTTGACTCTGTCTACCCCTTCGGGGATTATGTTATGTATGTATATATGTATTTTCTTTGTAGGTATGTCTAAACATTATTATTTTTTATAATTTTACATTTAAATATTTATGAGGAAAAGTCGTTACTGTTTTTTAGGTGTCTGTTTAACTTAATTGTGGTATTTAGGTTATAATCATCTTAAAACAGATACAGTTCATTCATAATTAAAGTTCTGCTCATTATACTAATTATTAATTTTCCACTGATCAATTAAGTTAGTTAAGTATGCACGACGATATTTTCTCATGCACCATACCGAACTTTCATTTGGAACCGAATAGACTTGTAGAGAAATTTCATATATCGTATAATTTACTGCATTAAACACCAGTTTAAAATATACAGCACTTCATTATATTCCAATTATGGCAGACCACAAATTTTATTTCATGTCATACTTTGATTTTAAAGTTTATAGACGCGATCGCTTAACATAAATTAGCATGAATTTGTAAGTTGTAGTCCTTAATCCCTCTAACTATTGCATTTTTTTTAAATTTTGAATATGTTATGCATTAGCTAATTTGCCACGAGTGTACGGTGCGGATGCAAATTATCTGGTTACGTCTAATAAGCCTCAATGTTTATGTAAATAGAGAACACGCTGTGTAATGGATTCGATTTTTTTTCTCCGGCTTTCATCGGGTCGTAAAGAAATCGTCAGTATGCCCGTATTTTGGGGTTCAATGATTAAAATAACCAGAATTATAATACATTAATATAATAGAATGAAGACACTATTAAAACACTTTGGTTATGATATTTTAAAAGCAAATAACGTCGACCGGTGACATTCACCATTGTCGCTGCAAAAGAATTAATATGCGGTTATTAACTCATCTGTAAATGTTAAATATTAATTGGTTATTAGTCTGTTAAATATTGTAAATATTGGTCCCGGAGTACTAAAAGCAAATTTGGTTTTGTATAAAAAAATACAAAGTCATCATATATTTCATTTAATTCATAATTTATTTAATTCACCCGCTCAAAAAAATGTTTCAGGAAATATTAAGATTTGTTATGATGAAACTTTAAACATACGGAACCACGTCGTATGATACAAGCTCGGGCTAGTTTTTTTTTACCAGAAGGCGCACGTTTGTCCTGCGAAGGGTTAAGTTATGCAAATTGGCTAATAAACAAAGCGGCGCACACGTCACACAAACACTTCGCCGCGGACTTCCCTGTCCGTCTGTTTGTGCGGCAACCATTGTCGCCTATTGGCACAATTGGGGCTATCTTAACATCTGTGAAGACACGCAACGGTAAAGGTTTCCAACCTCGGGTGGTACAGATGATGGAGATCTATTCGTGCTCTTTATACTATGCCTACGGTCTAGGTAACGTGAGTTCGTACGTGTAACATTATCTAATAATTTAATTTCAAAATTACTTCTTACTACAAAATGGGTGATTTTATGTACCCAGATCATTGTTTTTTTTTTATATTAGTAAATTTTTTACTTAGGTACTATAAGTAATAAATGAAATTATTTATCAAACATTTTCCATCTAATTCTATTCTAATTTCATCATATTTTCCATCTAACCCATCCCATTGTCCCATGATGGTCTGAGACTTACAAATAATGTGTCAACTGTGATTCTTGCCCAGCATGTTGTAAAAGGCGACTAATGGTATATGGGGTTGCTGCCCCTTCGACTCTGCCTACCCCTTCGGGGATAAAGGGCGTGATTTTATGTTTGTTTGTAAGTGTGTATTTTAATGAAAAACGTGACACGGTTTTACATAGAGTAATTATATTGTTTCAATAACATTATGTCACAGACCATAAACATAGGCAAATACACACGACATCGTTAGCTCGCTAGTACTTAGAATACATTAGTTTAAGTAAGTATTATTTTGATATTAAATCTATCATATTTATCATAAAAACAAAACCATTTTGATCACCATCTAGCAATAAATATTCTAAAGCTATTTCAATGTCCTTCATTTAATGATTTTTTGACTTCATTATCTGTTTTCAATCAGTTTGTATTTTTTTTTTCAGGTAGCAACGGGCAAAGACAAAGGTAATCGAAGCCAGGATGTAAAGCATAAGCATCTAACCACGTCTCAGCACCAAACGTAATATACTGCTCCGAGACAAGCCCACCTGCCCACAGGCAATCTGTTCAATTAAATGTTTTACTATACGCAACTAGCATTTGCAAACGGGAGTCATTTAATATTTTCTTGTAAACCTTATTATATACTCATATATGTACATGATGGGATTGTGTGACGAAGCAGTTATATGCTTTTCATAACACAGGATGTGAAGTACCTAGATATCAATAAGACAGTATAACAGAATCAGAATTTAAATACACCACAGTCCACAGGTGACTATTTTAAGATATTTATATTGGAATAATAGTGATACCAATATAATAACAATATCTCATTCAACTTGACACCAATTAGAATTGAAAGATGAGGTCCGTAGTCAGACGTTTTTTATATAAATGACGATATACATAATTTATATATGAAAACCAAATTTATGTACATAAAATTTAAATCTGTATCGCTTATCTTTAACATTTCACGTCACGACAAGTATATCGAAGCTACTGGTAAAAATAAAAAATAAAAATATTCACTTTTTGTTGATTTGACGATGCGTTATGACGTCACCGCTGAGACAACCAATAACTTAATCAGCGGTCGTGCTTACATTACAAGATCTATAATGTCTAGACCTCATCCTCTGTGGTGGCAGGAGAGGCCATAAACCTCCTTGCCGGAGCAGCCGCAGCCAGGTCCGCCTACCTCGTGCGCGACATGTCCTTATTAATTGAATCCTGAGCTATTTTCGTTGGTCTTCAGTCGGCGTACGCGCAGCGCAATACCTTTTAGATGTACCTTATGGATACCTTGTTGCGATGATACATATAATAGAAGGGACTATTCAATGTATAATCTGTAAATAACATTAGCATAGTAATGTTGCAACATATGCTCAGAAATTTTTCACATTAGATACTTTTAATTTCCAATTAAACTTTTGAAAGTTATAAATTATAATCATACCTACAATTTTTTTTCACTTAACACACATAATTGTGTATAAAGGCTATATAGCAATATAGCCATTGACACTGTATTTTACTGCTAATCGTTCTTTTATTTTCAAATAGCCTTCATTTTATTTAATAAGATCTTATTGGAACTACGCACTTACAAACTAAATTACAGATTCGCCACCATTATTACACCATGTCTACAGAACGCCACTACTAATTAACTGACGAAAATTATTATTTAGAACCGTACCCAGGTTAGGCGAAAAAACCCGCCGAATGACCGCGAGCACCGCCGATCGATACGTATAATCGATACTTATAAATCGAGTCGGTTATGAGACGATAAAATCGACGCACCGCCGCCGGCTACCGGGCGTGGGCTAAGCGACGATTACTTGCCACTCTTCTTATTTTGTTACTGGTCGCGATGCAAGATTATCGATAAAATAATTAAATGGTTACTCTCGAAATCGATTCCCGAGTGTTGTTATCGAGCGACGTGTTATTTGTTCCCTTTTGAGGAATAGTTGCCTCGGCGCGCCGGTCCCGGTTTCACTTCCATAATCGATATTCTTAAATTGCAACTGTCTTTTTGGCGAACGCGCATTCCATTGTTTTGTCTTATATTTTGGAGCCGGTTCAGGGTGATAACGTGTGTTACATAATATGTTACATAAGTACTGGTTCCGAGGTGGTGTGGTGAATCAATTTATCTTGCCTATCGCTTAGTCTAAAGTTGAATAACTAATTTATAGACACCCAACGTTTCTTATTGGGTGGGTGTATATTTTAATTAAATCTTAAAAACTCGTCTTAAAAATCTATACACATTGCACATACGAAAAACGAATAACGAATAACATCCTTCGAAAATAGCATAAATGCTATAACGCTGCATTGTAATGTATGTACGTCCTAAATGGCCGATATTTTCCAATAAGACAACCATGTACAATCGGTATGGTGCAGACCAGAAAATCTTTAAATTAAAATGCCTCATCAACCGAAAAATAAAGTGGGGGCAAAATCTAAAAAAAAAATCGTACATATTTGGATATTCTAGGAAACGCTGACAATGCCCCTCATTAAATATTCGAGGCTTGAGAAATGTATCTCGGTACTGTTCGATGTTTTATATGATTGTTACTACGAGACCTGATGACAAAAAAATATATTTGTATCAGAATATATTATTTATAACATGATAACGTGAAAATTTCATTTATATTTTAAACTACCTACCAGAAAATAAAATATCATTAGAAGAATGAATGTTGATTAATCTTCCTCGTATTCACTAGGCAACAATTGGCTATGTCAAGCAACAACGACTAGAAACAACACGTTTCGATTCTGATTCGAAGCAATGAAACGTCTTTTGGTAATGACAACATTGTTGTTTGTGTAAAGGCAGCGTCCGCAACAAAGGCAAGTCGGCCGAATTCCTGCGCCGACATTGAGATGCCGTTAATTAACGCCCGGGCGAGTGTCCCGAAAATATTTCTACCGCATTGACGCCTCGCTCTTCGGCTTTACACGGGGCGATTTTGACAAATAAAGCTTTGAAGTCGCGGTTCCCTGTAGCAACTGATATTTAATATTTATGATATGTATAATGGCCAAAAATTTATAATTATATTCACAAGACAGAAAAAATAAACATTTTATTAGTTTTAGCTGAAACCTGAAACCTGAAATGCAGTTATAAATAAACAGTTAATGAATATTTACTGTTTTTACGGGTAAAATAATACTTATAGGAATCATTGAATAAGTGAGATTTTATGGAATGTAAAATGGATAACTTGTATAAGTATTTATTATGCCATTTAAAATGTATAGTAAGACGATTACCATATTTTGCTTGAGTACTTGTGCGAGTTTTATTTTAAAACATGTATTGATTCACTGATTTTGTTTCACATAGGTAAAATATTCTTATCAATATATTCGGAATTACAGCTCGGTTTATAAAAGATAGTTGCATGCAATGATCAGTCAATCGTGTAGGTACTGGCACACCTTTCTTACAAATGAGCGCAACTGCTCAAATTGGTCACAAGGCTATCCAAAGACACCCGATAGCCGTACCGCTCCCATTTGTCCCGATAACACACGAATCGTCCCGTGTAAACCCCGTCGGGAGCGACGTCTTAATCGGCTGTTGATAACTATGGCTTTAGTGATTTATAGGCGCAACTAAACGTATTAGTGCCTTTGTCGGCGCGCTATCGGAACACTTAGACGCGGCTTCCGCCCGACGCGTCGACTTTTTGTTCCATTTGGAACAGGATTACGACTGGCCCAAAAACGTCCCGTATAAATCTCGACTGCGTCCAATAAGATTATTTGTAAATATTTATAGGACCTAATTTTGAATTTTATCAATGGGGTGTTTCCATCGCTAGATTATGCAAACGTTTGTTGGATGACGATTGATTCAAATGTATATCACTTTTAACTTAATATCATAAGTTTCATTGTACTTATATTTATATTTTTAGAAAATTCTCAAAATATTGCCTGTCCTTTCTAGTGCGAGTTAGATGAAACTTAAAAAAAAACCTTATTTATTCTAGCTAGAACTTAGAAACAATCATCTAATTGGCATCTGCCTATATTTGTAATTTTTCACATTACCTATAGGCATGTTGGTTTGCTCGTGTAGCTTTGTGTAGCAGTATTAATAAATTAAGAGTCTTGGCTAATTATTTAACAAATGAGAAGACTTGTAAAAACTGCGTCCAATCTTGAGCCTAGACGTCACAAATAGCGCAGCTGTAGAAGATTAGGATCAGGTAATTTAACATCATATTGATATTTGTCCCATGTTGGTCGGGGACTAAAAAAGAATGTGCGAACTGTGTCTCTTACCTGGCATGCCGTAAAACTAATGGTACCTATATCGGGTTTTTCACAATTTTCCATCTAGCCCAGCCCGGTTTTGTTTTTGGCTGGTTGAGGGGGCCTGCTGCCCTCTTGACTCTGTCTACCCCTTTGGGGATTGTAGGCGTGACGTTATTTTTGTTAATATCGATATTGACAGCATCTGTAAAGGTCTGCATCAGCAAATCCCCATTCTATCATCGTTTGCTATTAATTTTGTGCAGCACTCAAACGACAAGTTGGCAGAGCTATTACACTATACTGATAATTTTCTCTTCCCTCACATGCATGAGATACCATACAATATAAAATGCAACACTAAACTGCATAATTTTATTGCACTCGATGAGTTTTAAATCGCTTTTAACTGAAACAAATCACGCGAAAATTTATCATAAGGTGTGGTGCGTTTTATAGGCCGTAAACATTCGCTGTTCGAGTGCGCACGCGCCAATGTGATTTTTTTATTCTCTTTTAATGTGATCTTTTTATTTTACGTGCGCGTATGAAAGAATGATCACACGAAAGGAAAAGATTTGGCCAGCTCGGCAAAGTAGATTTTTACACTCGGAATTAAACAATAAGAAATAAACACTCTTTTCTTCCCTTCTGCTTAGTCACCATGTGACCATGGTAATCAGTATAATAATTTTTAAGTAACAATTCAACATTCAGCCAGGCATAATTTGAAGTTCTGCAATAGACACAAAATGTTGAGTACCTACCAACAACAATAGTAATTGGTTTTCGGAATCGATGGCTGAGGGCACCGCACTGGTGGTGGTTCAACATGATATCTAAAATTTCATGAATCGTAATAGGACTATAACAAAAATAATACAATTGAATATAAAATAAAATTTTAACAAGATAATTTAATAAGATGCACATAATAATTTGGAAATTGAGATAAATTATAGTATAAATAGTACATTGTGCACTCAAATCCAAAGAAATAGAAGAAAATATAGTCTTTGAAATTAAGCCTCTTCTAGAAGTACTAAAGCACAGTCTTGACAAGATCGCAGTACAATTATGGAGATCTATTTTAGGTTTGAGATCGCTTATCATTATTTTCCTGTCTGGTCTTTCGTCCAAAACTGGATCACGCTACAAAGACACGAAAAAATTGCATAGGCTTGATTAATAAGACAAGGACATTGGTCATCCAAATAATATCCACAGCAGTGTTGCACACGTGAGTGGTACTGCCAGCCCCGGCCCCGGGTCCGGCAGACGGAAGCCGATACTCATTAAGAGGCTACCGGGCGAGCAACAGGCTCACATAAACTGCGCCTATCTCGCTACACACTTCACTTACAATACAGGGTGGTGCCACTTGCGAGTCCTTTGACAAAGCATTACTTGCTTCAAGTTCAAGTTCAGGTTTTTTATTACCTTATGTTCTTCATTTTATGTTGGACCACTGTTTCAAATTCCAATCCACGATTTCAACATCATTTCTACTTAAGCTTCAAATTCCATAATTGTATTTCTACTATCTATTTCAATTAGATATTTTGTTTACACTTCCAATTAGGTATGGCAATTCCATTATGATATGGTACAATTACAGTAATTTAAGAAAAATAAGAAATGAAAAAAAATGTGTATGTACTGTTTTATTTTCATTTTCAAATGAGATATTTTAGTTATGTATGCATTTTGAGCACAATATTGTTCTAACTATGTTGCGGATTGAGACACCAAGGTTTATAAATTTCTTCATATGTAATGCATGTAAAATCAAATACAGTTTTGTAATGTATCGAGTATTGGATCACCCTGTGCGTGCGGCCGGCGCGCGCGCCGCGGATTGAGTCAAATGCCTCCTTATCTCGCCCCTAATGGCCCCGGGAACATGTCAATTCATCACTTGCATGTCTCACACGCTTTTATTTCTCTAAATAATCCTTTTTTACCACTCTTTTATTAAGGGACCAACTTTGTTTTTGTAGCTACCCGAAGAGGCGAAGTGATATACCTATTTGAATTATAATTAAGATTTCTTGTTTAATATGCTTCTTTCCCGCTAAAGGCGAGTAGTAATGCGTTTGTGGAAAGTAAAGGCGAGTAGTAATGCGTTAGTGGAAATTCATGAGGAATGACGGAGACGGGAAAATTATGTAAGTTTATTTTCAAAAAGTTTTAATTCAACAGAACCAACATAATATTTTTTTGATATCGGTTTTCTAAGCTAACTAGAAGATTTCTGAGATAGACTCATAAGAACATAGTAACTGGGTACTTATTTGATTTTTTAAATTTTCATAATCAGTTGTTATTACTAACGCCTATTAACATACATGGCTTATGCTATAAGCTAATAAGCTAACGTTTGTAATAATATAATAATCTAACAATGATCATCATGTTGGTTAGTTATATATAGATATATAGACAACCTCGTTGGCGCATTCGGTAGTGACCCTGCCCCATGCGCCAAGAGTTGTGGGTTCGATCCCCACTCAGGACAAACATTCGTGTGATGAATACTTGTGTTTGTTCTGTGTCAGGGTGTTATATCTTATATTTAAGTATATATTTGTAATACTACTGTTGTTTCTGATATCCGTAACACAATTGCTTAAGCTACTTACATCGGAGTCAGATCAATGTGATGTAGTCTGATGTTTATATATATATACTTTATTATAACATAGTGGTCTGTGATAGGTAGTCATTAATTGTATACCATGAAACGACGGTCTTAAACAAAAATATATTTACATACATTGTTCTTAATATTTCTAAAGTGTCACACTTTAGTACCCACACCATTGCAATACCATATTTTTATTGCTAAGAAAATCATAAGCTAAATCCTATGACCGATCCTAAGCTCCTCTCATTCAGAAGTTCACAATTCTGTCTGTTTTACGATATTAGCCACTTTAATGCACGTTGGCCACTGTCAGCATCGTGAGGCTGAACCGTGGCCACGTCCAGGTATACGCGAGGACGTCGTCGCTCAGGCGTAGTCGTGATAGCGGGTATCGCGCGATAGCCGCCGCGTGTGCGCGCTAATTAACGCGTTCATTAGCGCGCGCCCTTATCGGAGGTGTGCTCTAGGGCCCGCTAGGCGACGGGGCTCTCAACACACTTGCCATATATTGGGACTCTCACATATCACTCCTCTGATACTGGTTACCATTTGGACGTTAATGGCAAAACGATATTATTGCGCAAAGTACTGTTAAATGTCAAACTGTGCTTATCTAGTTTTTAATTAAGAAAATTACGAAGTTGAGTATATTTTAGAATTAAAATTGGTACAAACAAGCAATAACAAGAATGTTTTTCATTATTTTTGCTGTCGCGATACCGATTCTTGTGAAATGTTTTTGCTGGCTGTTTACATAAAAAATTACAATTGCACCTAAGTGGGGAAACATGCCAAACGATTGCAATTAAGTCTTAAGTTAAATCGTAAAAAAAATCTTAGATAAGCACATTAGTACGTTATCGCACTGATAACAGATCTGCTCTTGTCGGAGTGGTGACGGAGACGTAGGAGGGGCAGGTCCGACGCCTCCCACGCCTGAAGCTAATACCGGTGTTATCTGTGAATGCGCCTGGACACCGATCAATTGCTATGATGTGTACTTATCGAGGTATGGGTGGAATTATTACTTATTACTTAATTAGTAAACGACATGCAAATGACAGGCTGGACGGGCAATGTCAGCTGATAGACTTTTATTGTAATTATATTATGTCATCTCCCACAGTCATTGATTGTATGATTTGGTTCAGAACTTTAAAAAAAGTATATACTTATTACTTATGTATATTTTAACGCTGAAAAGAGTAACTACCGAGTTTCTTGCCGGTTTCTTCTCGGTAGAATCAGCATTCCGAACCGGTGGTAGATTCACATTGCTCTACAGATTTTTGTAAAATTGACAATTTGTTAGTGCTTTTTTGAGGCCTATATAAATAAAGACATTTTGAATTTTGAATTTTAGTGTAAGAAGGGTAATCTTAGTCTTAAATATCAGGCTAGACTACATCACATACATTGATCTGACTCCGAGGTAAGTAGCTTAAGCACTTATGTTACGGATATCAGAATCAACAGTGGTATTACAAATATATACTTAAATATTGGATATTAACACCCAGACACAGAACAAACAAAAGTACTCATCACACGAATGTTTGTCATGGATGGAGATCGAATGCGCCATCGAGCCAGTCACTCTTATTATTATCAACGTTGACGACAGATTGGTAATCTCTATTGCAAATATTCAAAGGGTTTGTGTAACACAGACTTACTCAGTCAACGAGAAGCTGCAGTTCTCATTGATGCAGTCAGTACATACATTTGTTAGTATAAATGTATTTGTTCTGCAAGAATAATATTTTTTTTTAATTGCTGGATCTTCATCGGTTCCATATTCTATCCTGTCCAAATAGAATTCATTATAATAATCGCATGTTTGTACAGAACTTGATTAATCTAGGCGTACTGGTATAAAAAATAAATATGGATAATAGTTAAACGATAGCATATTCTCCATTATAGTACACCATTATAAATATCTTAAAACAACCAAGTGTCTCCTAAGTTTAATATTGTTTATTGTATATAATAAATTGGTCTCAAAACTTCCTAGTTTAGATACCATACTATCACTTGTGCAAAAAAATATCAAAATAAGAATTAGCAATGACATGTAATAAGGGCCATTATAAAAATAAAAATATTCATACAGACTCCAGCATAGTAAAATTATAGTAACTAGTAAGTATGATGTACCAATGGACCAAGATGTTTTTACATTAAATACCGCCGCAGACCACCGCAACTAGCCCCGTATCACCAACCAACTTATCTCTATCAATTCAATAACTCCTCTGCCTCCATGTCCGTGTGCTTATTAAAAATACCCATAATTGGTTCCCTGCACTTACGTCTAACAACATAATTACGCTTTCTAAACGGGCGGCGGCCCCTTTGCCGATAAGTGTATTCATACGTTCCGATTTATTTGTGCTTTTTGTCGATCCCGAACAGGCGACACGGAATAAATTAAGCTACCGTATTTTGATATGCCCGTTCCGAACCGATTTTAATCTTGGGACGGTTTTCGACAACGAATATTTAATTTTGACCATTTTACATAGCAATTTTAGCCAGATTGACATTTGCCTTGCATCTGATGTTATGTGAAAATACATAAAAATATGGCGGAAATTAATCAGGACTTTCATGTTTTAACATCATCTCCTAGGCTGAAATTATTTTGATTCCATTGACTAGCTCGATGGCGCATTTGGTTGCCCTATGCGCCATGAGTTTTGGGTTCGATCCCCACCCAGGACAAACATTTGTGTGATGAATACTTGTGTTTGTTCTGTGTCTGGGTGTTAATGTCTAATATTCAAGTATGTATATGTAACACCACTATTGAATCTGATATCCGTAACACAGGTGCTTAAGCTACTTAGTTTGGAGTCAGATCAATGAATGTGATGTTGTAGGATATTTATTTATTACTAGCTGTGCCAGCGGTGTCACCCGCGTTTATGGTTAATATTATAAAAACTATTTCTGTCATACATGATTTCTATGTAACTTTAACCATTAAGGCTGCACACACGACGGAAGCTTGAAAAATGGAGTAACTTCTCCCGTTTTCCCAACATTTCCATTCACTACTCTGCTCCTATTGATTTTAGCGTGTTGAAAAGTATACTATAACCTGCCCAGGAGTATGAAGAATAATTGTACCAAGTTTCGTTAAAATCCGTCGAGTAGTTTTGGTTCCTATAAGGAACATACAGACAGACAGACAGACAAAAATTTTACTGATTGCATTTTTGGCATCAGTATCGATCACTAATCACTCCCTGATAGTTATTTTGAAAATATATTTCATGTACAGAATTGACCTCTCTACAGATTTATTATAAGTATAGGTTGTCGTTTTGAGCTTGCCTCATGTCGAAAATCGACTTGTAATTCTCAATTTATTGTTTCGTAAAACATATGTATTTACAAAAAGATGATTTGTGGTTTTTTTTCCTTATTCTGTTAGATCTTATTCAAATAACTTATTTGAGATTCTAATAAGTGCGATGTGTATATTTTTAGACGGTGTTTTAAAATATATATTTCCAACTATATAGTTGGTGAGATTTATCACGGTAGTTAGTGAATTTACGTTTTCAAGTATGCGGATGTGCTTGCAAAACTGCGTCGTTAATAAATTGGCGGAATTTATTTCAAATCTTTGTTGGTACAGCTGCAAGGTGAGAACGATACATTCATTTTTGAAACCAGTTGTGTTATATATTTGTTCTATTTTCATTCTTATTTAATTTGTTATGTACTCTGGCACACATTATGACGCGAAAACAGCATCTTTTGAATATCTTAGCATTAATTAATATTAATTCATCTACATGGGAAAGGAAATGATTATAAAACAAACATTATAAATATATATTAAAAACATATTAACGTACATAATAATACATTGCTACACATAAACTTAATAGCAGTAAATTATGACTTCATAATGCCTTATTTTGAATGGTGTGCTGTAATGTACATATACTGCAAGGACTGTTTAAAAGTGCACATAATTATGCACGTAACAATACAAATACGAAATTTGAACTAAACTTGAGTATACGCAGGTCGGCGCGCGCGCATGATCGCGTGCCCTATTTGTTTGCCGGGTGATTGGCGTCGATGGCGGTAATTATGTAACGCTATTATTACACAGCTATTCGATGATTAGACAGCACACTCATGCGCTCGTCGTCATTACCTCGAGCAAGCGACTGACGTGCATTCGTTACGAGTTATCAGTTTTGTTTATGTCTTTTGGTGACTTGGTGGTACAGTGGTTTGTGATGCCTCCGTCACATCGGGAAAGGGTTATTACAAAGGCAAAAATCTCAACCCTCATTGCTTTCGCAAACTGTTAGTACATAAGAAATTTCTATAGGTAGTATAATATATAGGAATTATATATAAATGCACCTACAATCATAAAATGTGACTTGTAACTGTGCTCAGGATAAATGTAATATAAAAATGCACGATGGATGAAAATGGCTAAAAAGTAATACAAAAATCCAATTCTGTCGTTTTATAGTGTAAGATGCACATAACTTTAGAGATTAGCTTGCCTTAATGAGTTTGATAAGTAATACGAATTCTCAGCACATCTCAACGCTTCAACAGACCGAAAAAGTTGTCATAAAAAATGTAAGTTACATACAAATTTCAAAATGATACTTCACGGAGCCAATCCGATGGGGTCATTACCCCGCAGTGCGCGAGATAAGCCCAGCAGCTGGGCGGAGTGTCAACACACGAGCGCATTCAAACCCACGCCTGGACGGAACCAGGGCATTATTCCAGGGGGGTCCACGAATCGCCATAATTCGAATCCTTGACTTCGTTGATTTATTTTTGCAAATGTATCCACTTTACAATTGTCCGGGCGTACACATCACAGTAGTTTCCCTAATAAGATTGCCTTTATTACTACTTCACCTTAGCACGATAACGAGTCGCAAAGCACGTTGCCGTGCTTTTCTAATTTTCATAAATAATCATTTATAGAAAGAAAACCTGGAGCGGTGGTACTTAGCTATTGAGCTACCACCGCTTACCATTGGGTAAGGACACGCGCCTCTTAACCGAGGAGTGCAGGTTCAAACCCAGACATGTACCTCGGGATTTTTCAAATCTATGTACGTATTTATACCACTAGCTCGACGGTGAGGGAAAACATCGTGATGAAACCTGCAAATTCAAATAACTTTGGATTTGTAACCATGATCCAAAAATTGTCTGGTTTCCATATCTTAAGGTTACGAAGGTCAGATCGGCAGTCGCTTCAATGTTATTACAAGACTCGCTAAATCCTGGATCATGGTCTAAGCGGACAACGTCTAGACATAACGCTAGGAAGATGATGAGAAAGAAAACCTGTAAGCTCCAGGCATAATCTTCTGAATGTCACAATTATTATATTAACTGGCAAGGTATCAGCAATCGTCTAAAACATCAGTTACAGACAGTCAGCTCCCAGTCCCGCGTGGGTCCCTCCCTAGTGCACTCCTGGGGCACCTGTTTATCTCGTGATCTGTCGCGATAGCCGCGGTCGGCGGCTACCGTCTCAAATGCGTTTCCCGTGTCCTCTTAATAAGCCGTATCTACGACCTTGGCCTGATAGGGTATCGGCCGGAATTTATGATACACGCATCTCTGAGATTGCTTGGAGATTCGAGGAAACTTCCTCTTGCATTTAGTTAAATATTTGGCCTGAGAATAAGGATAAATAAAATAAATGTAGGTATTTAAGTCTGGTATCAGTTTGACGGATCATAAATATGTGGATTTCATAAATAAATATTAAAACTACTTAATAGTTAATTTATGGAAACATTATCTAATTTAAAAAATATCGTTAGAAATCCACGGCTGTACAAAAGCGTCTTCCTTTGTCCTTTTACAAAACAGCAAAAAAACATGTACATTAGTGTATATTGTGCATAAGTTACTAAGTTTAATAAATAACTTTTAAGTTTTTTACTAGAGTACAGTTTTACACGGTGCTAAACATTTGAGCTAAACTAAAACATCAGTATAAATAACTACCAGAGAAGAGGTCGCTTCTCAAGTAATCGGCGCAATAAAATGAAACCTTAATTAAATTGGTCGTATTATCGAATACCTCGCAATGTAGTCAATTATTCTCCTCCTATATAAGATTGCACTCGTATAATTACCTCTTATAAAGGGCAATTACATCACACTCAACATTTTGTTGCCTTGAGGTAGAAATTAAAACTAGTTTCGTACTATAAATAAAAACCCTACTGGTCTCTCGGCTATCGGGAAGCTACGAGGTATATTGCTATTTATTAAAGTATGCATAAAAACCTCACGTCGTTGAAAGTGATATTATTTTATTATTTTGATTGCTACCAACTATTGCGCAATTAAATAATTAACCCTTTTTTAACTAGATAAAAACTAAAATTATTCATATTTGCAACATAGAGGGAATTAAAGTTTTAATTATATTTATATCTTTTTCCGAAAAACACTTTTAAGCTTTCAGTAGTATCCATAGACGCGCAAGTTGTTCTTTCTGCATAAAAAGCTACGGTTATCTACGATCATAGCAAAGCTAGACACGGCTCGTATACCAGGCTCGCAGGAGACGCGAGGAGGTAAACTCGTCAACGGAGAACGCACTCGTAAGTACTGACTGTTCGATCTTAATGAGAGTGGACAAACTGGCTGGCTGAGGGCCGGTACGTGAGCTTCGAGTGGATAAGACTGGACTTTATTTTATTATAATATTCACACTAGAAATAAACAAAAAATAATTATGTACTTATGTTAGTGCTAAATTCGCAATAAAAAGGTGGTGGGGATTTTCC